>JACEFZ010008451.1:0-39415 GCA_014155875.1 Cepaea nemoralis
TTTGGGTTTTTTATGTTATTATAGTAATGGTAGAACTCTACTGTGCCGATGAATATTATGCATCAATCTTTTTCCCTGTATAATCCGAGGGATATATTAAACTTTTCCTCACTCCGATAGACGTACATCCGGAATCCCTAATTGTTAACGCTGGTCTATCATTAACGAATCCCTGATGCAGCTTCAGACTTCCTTCCTCCTTCATGCACTGCCGATCCTGCTTTTACTGTGTGACTGCACACTAATACCGGCTGACCCTCTTTTTCAAACAGAGGTTTGCATCCACTACAGTTTTCATTATTCAGCGTCTCAATTACTTGCGCTGCATTTGAGTGCTCTGTTTCTCTCATCCTACATTGATGGCTGACATGCCCTTTCTTTCCACATTTGAAACAGATGATCTCCTTCCTTGCGTTACTTGTTGGCTCACTGGCTGGCTGCACATCACACTCCGCTGCCTTGTGTCTCCAGCTCCCACAATTCCAACATCCGGCATAATTTGGACATCTCTGGAAATTCCCTTTTGTATGGGTACCGTCCTACTCTACCAACATTGTTTCCTCGGAAACCATTATCTTGAAGTTCTTGTTGCTCACATTTCTGTGCTGAATCCACACTTTTCGCCCTTGGTCTGATGACTGGATTCTGGTCCTATTTAGTCTACACTGCACAGACTATTTCCTCACTCATTAGTCTACCAATTGAACTGTTTGGATGTGCAGTCATATAGTTTTGCCCTAACTGTGACATTGTGTCTATGTCCTTTGGCTTACGTTCCTCAAAGAAAGCTACTAAGTTAGAATTGCATGCAGATACTACCTTGTCTCTTAACATTAGATCTACTAATTTATTAAAATCTTTCCCTACTTCTGCAAGCTCCATCCATTTGTTAAATGTGTTCTTTACTGTGTTAACAAAATCTGTGAAATCTTGATTTGTCTCTGGCACTAACTGTCTAAACTTTGTCCTATATCCATGCTCAGTGAGTTGGAACTTTGTGAGGAGACGTTGATGCAAAATAGTGTAGTTGTTTCTTTCTTCCACAGGTAAATTAAACATTGTATCTAGAGCCTTACCCGTAAGAAACTCGCTAAGTCGCATCGCATACTCTTTCTCTGGAATACCTAACGCTTTGGCTGATGCTTCGAACCTGGACACATAATTTTCAAGTTGGTCCCAGTCTGTAAAATATGGCAGTTTTAATCTCTGTGATGACTGCGCAAGTTTTCTGCTTTCCTCACTTTGACCTTTCGAAGATAGTTCTAATTTTCTGAGTGCAATTTCAGCTTCCATCTTAATCTTCTCTTTCTCGATTTCCACCGCATTTGTTTGTTTTAACTTTTCAAGTTCCATTTGTGTCTCTCTCTCTTCCTGTAGACGCTTGTATTCTATTTCGGCTAACTTTACTTCCTGTTGACGTTTGTTTTCCATTTCAGCTAGTTTTACTTGTGTCTCTTCCTGTAGACGCTTTGCTTCAGCTACCTTTTCTTCTTGTAGGCGTTTGGCCTCGCGTTCATTATGCCTCTCCTCTTTCCATTTGTTTTTGTTCTTTTGCTTCGGCATACTCCTGTAACTCTTTACCTTTCAGGCCTATTCGTTCACCTGCTTCAATATATTCCATTAAAGTAAGCATCTTGTACTTGTGGACACGTTGCTGTCAATCAGCCAACTATAAATGTACAGACTCTGCTGCTAGTCTGTGTCACTTCCCTACGTACACCACAACTCCCTGTGTACGTAAATTCGTAGTGCTAAAATATCACTCTGTACTCACCCAGTCACTCTATAAGCACTAGGTAGTGAGGGAAAATATCACCTATACTCCCTCGCATATATCTATAACAAATAGTTGTATAACATTTTTGGAAATATTGTTAAACATACATATAAATACATATACAAAACGAATGAATGATAACAGTAAGTGTTGTCTCTAAAAACGTTAGACTCACAAACCAAGTACACGAAGATGGTGATCACAAAGAAATAAACTACAGTAACAACCACAAGCTTGTGTAGGGACACCCACAGTGTGCGTAATATATAAACTGACAAAGACCACTAGACAGCAGAAATGACGAAAGATAACAATAATACCATATATCCGAACACACCAAATATCATATGTAAATATAACGAAAAGAAAGAGAGAAAGAAAAAGAATATATACTTAAAATATACACAGATCTGACGTCAGACAACGTGTCTGTAGATATTAGTTAGGACTCCAATGCCACTTTAACTCATTAACGTTTTCCTTACAAAAAATATCTTAAGAACCAGAAAATATCCACGTTTTGCAAAGCCTATCCTGATGTAGATAGAGATCGCAAACAGTGCCTATCAACAACTACATGTAAAACATATCCATATATATAAGTCCACAAACGATAATGACAGTTAACGATGAGAGCAAACAAAAATGTTGAGATGGTTGGCCGACAAATATGTACTTATTAATACGTCGCCAAAAGTTCTTATTAATCAGTCACAAAAGGTTTTGTTCGTTTGAATAGTTATTCACAATCCACTGGAAATGTCTACGACACTAGATTTCAAAATGACTGATTGATTTGTTGAGTGGTTACTGAATTCGCATGGTGAGCATAAGTTCCAACTGTCGCAAAAATTGAAGATGATGATTGATTATCCAAAATGTTCTGTCTCGACACAGTCCGTCATGTTATTGTACTTTCTCTGGACGTGGTGACACCACAGTAATAATCCAAACGTCTTTATACTATCGTTGTGGAGATGGCGCTTCACTGTATCATTTATGTGATAGACTCACGTTTAACGGCAAAGTTCAGCAACAACCAAAAAAAAAAATAATAACACCAAATATCCAGCGCTTTAAATTTTTATATATAAATCCTTACTGGCCACGAAATACGACTATGGTTGCGATGACGCCACGTTAAAAATGTTTGCTCATAACAGAATAATGATGACAAAGGGCTTGAACAGAGACGAAACATAAAGTCTGGCTTTCTTTCAAGACAACCTTGTTTTGTTCATTCAGAATGAGTCATCTTGACCACAATAGGCCGTGGAAATTTCCTCAGTAACTGCTTACTGTTAAACAGCCTTGCCTCCTAAGGTCAACCTAATTTCTCTTTATCACTTTCAGTGGAAAAAAATCCTCCGTAAACACAGTTTCCACCCAACCTTGACAGCCCCACCCAGCTGCTCTTTTAACTCCGTGGAAATTCACAATTTCCCCCCGTCGTTGACCCTTTCCGGTGAATCAGCGACTGTCAATTTTCTCTGTTTTTCCAACATGTACTTCCCAAATACCTGGACACTGGTGTCTCCACCCGTCCTATTAACTGCGTCGACAAATCTTTGGTTCAATCCTGTCTTTATCACCGACAGCAATGTCTTACACACACCTAGGACTGACTTCTTCTTGTCGCAAACAACTCACTGTCCACTTGTTCACGCGACTTTTACCTGTGCTGTCTGCTGGCGCTTCTGTCTCTTGACCTATAAACACATGCGCCTGGCCTCTCAACCCGACATTCCGTGCTGTTTGTGACTAGTGACTACACCCCCGTCACTGTAATCGACTCTCCCGGTTGATTTGTGCTGCGTTAATTCTCCTGGCGCCCCGCCTCGTCTGTTTACGTGTGCTGACCGCCGTTAATTTACCTGTCGTGAACTTGACTTGAACTGTCTGCTAGCTTGAGTTTTTACTCCCGTCTGTCTGTGTGAATTATCTGGCGCACACACAAAGAGTTCACATTACCCTCTTGAAGCCACACAATCCAAATTGTCAAGGGTTTGCTAGTTTGATGGAACGAAGTCACCAGATAATAACTCCACTCTCAGCGAAGAGCCCACAGATATCTCAGAATGACAACAATGTCTATAATGCAATGGGTTTCTTGATCGGACGAGCTCTCAGATGTCACAATGTCGTTCTTGATGATAATATCACGAAGTTCTTACGATGATATGTTCATGATATTGTCGTGTGATGGTCGTTGTCTAGGTAACGATGTGCATGGTGTGTCAATTGAGCTAACTGACTCTTAATCCAACTCACCCCAGAAGTGCACCTTCACCAGTCATGAAACAAGATTCAGTTGGCACACATAATCCTTTATTACAGAAATAACACGGACAGACGGAACATGTTTATACATCCAGAAATAATGTAATCCATAGAATATAAATATCCTCCTCACAATCTAACCAGCACACATCACTATCTTCTCACGACCTGCTGAATCTCAAATTCACAAGACATTTAGTCCAGCTACTATCCACGGCTGGATCTCCCACAATACGACCCACCCACTGGGTCGGAGCCTCTGCTCTCTATGTAACCCACTCTGGGTTTTAGGACTGCCTTCACAGCTCGGAGAATCACACAACACAGTTCTCCGTCGACTACCGGACTCCGACTCGTTCGGTATCTCAAACTCAACTCCCTGAAGTCCCTGACTTCACACACAAATACACTATCTCTCGCCCCATCCACCCTAGGGGTTTTTCCTCTACCCTCACTATTTTATTTTTCAGGACTGGCTGTTTTTTCCATAGCCAGGTCAGTCACTTTACTGTCTCCCACCTTCACCCATTCTTTCTCATGCCCGGTCACTCAACTCATTGTCAATGACCCAGGCTTATGTCACCTTATAATCTTTTTTAATTGCACAACATATTTCTCGGAGGTGCCAACTTTTCGTAGAAGTTCCTTGTTAGCAATCCATCCATCATGTGCCATGCCGATAAGCGTTGGCGGTCATGTTCTGCCATCTCACTCGATCACCAGAGTCGTGGATCAGCTCCGTGTTCCTGTCTCAACAATGCCACGTGGCCAAACCATCCAGGTATTTACTTCTCGGTCTTCCCCTTAGTCTCTTCCCTGTTAGCAATCACATATGCATACAACTATTCACAGGTAAGATTCTCCAAATTGTACTTTGTGAGAATTATGCTCTTTACAGAATCGGGTAAGAGTCTGTTCCTTTCCTTTCTCCATTGAGCATTGATCAAGAAGACGCTTACCACGAATAGAGCAACAGTTAGATTAAAATTATACAAATAATTAGTGTTTCACATTTGGTATAAATAGGAAAATTAAATACATATTATTAAGCAATGGGTGTTAATAAAGAAGTAAAAGAAAAAGAGTAATGGGCCAGATACAGATAGTTTGAACCTCGCTCCCATAACAACCTTTCAGGAAAACCTCTCGATCATAAGCAAGGTATCACACGTCCGATACATCCATCTGGAGATCATCCCCCACATCCTGCATCAATCTTCTCTTTGGCCTTCCTCGTCCTCTCTTCCCAGGCATATCCCCCTCCATTATTGTTCTCTCCAAACTTTCGTGACGATCCAAGTGACCAAAATATTTCAATTTTCTTTGTTTTATCTTACAACATAAAATATAAGAAAAGCTGGACATTTTAAAGGTTTTTAGCTTTGCCTGCCAGAGAATATTAGGCTAATAAGGAGGACATGTCCTCTTTTTGCCGGACGTCGGGCAAACCCTAGGTATGTGGACTTGACAGGTCACATCACAACGGAGACATTGGACCTTGTGGAGAGGAGAATTTTCTCATTTATAGTCTGTTTATTTTTTGTTTTTTTGCCCCAATATAAAATTCCATATCTCAGTAACCAACTGAGGGAAAATGATGAGATTTAGCATATAACCTTATCATTATGTCCACTCAACAACAAAAAATTTTGTTCTGGAGATTGTACAGCAGATTTCAATGTTTGTTTATATGCGGTATATAATTTACGGCTCAGAGATTAAGTCCATCATTTTAAAAGTATTACAGCTTCACCAAGACACATCCGCGCTTTTTTGAAATTGTCTCGTGGTTTTCGTTTTGGCACAGACTGCGCGCAGTTAAATGGGATTGTTCAGAGGTGTCTCCTATGTTGATTCTTTCATGAAACGTGATTATATAAATAAATCTTACCATTAATATAATATTAATAGCTAATATTTGAATGTGTGAATATTGTTCAATGGGATTGAAAGTGAAATTGTGTACACTTCAAACAGTGGCGTGCAGAGGTTCTTTGATGCCCGGGGCCAACCCCTTGATTGGATGCCCCTTAATTGTTCTTTCCCTAATTCATTCTTCCTCCCCTCCCACTGCACTGTGCTGCCCCCTCTCCCTAATTGGATGCCCCCCTGCCGGCTGGATGCCCAGGGCCGTCGCACCCCCTCTGCACGCCACTGACTTCAAAGCATCGCTATGAAGTTGTACACATATTTTTGTCAAGAAGCTGATCGCAGGAAACTGTTTCATACTGTTACAAATCCCGAAAAAAGAACAGTGCATGCATTGGGTTTGAGTAAACGGTCATTTCGTCGATGGGTGCAAGAATCTGGAATGAAACCAACACGCGATAAGCAAACGGTAGGTAGAAAGGCAATTGTAGACAGCTTTGACAAGGATGTCATCAGGCGAGTTATTATAAAAATGATGGATGCCAAAGAAACAGTGACTGTAAGAAAACTGAGGGTTTTGTTGAGAAAGAACAATAACATAGAGCTATCCAAAACAACTTTGTGGAAAATTATAAGGACATTAGGCTTCACTTTTAGAAAGTACAAGGGAGGTAGAAATATCCTTTGCGAGCAACCGCATTTAGGAGCCATGAGAAGCAGATACCTACGTGAAATAAGGGAAATGCGCAAAGAAAATTATGACATAGTGTATTTGGATGAGACGTGGATCAATGCGCACCACACAAGTGAAAAGGAATGGCAATCAATGGATGGAAAGATAAAGCGTTATGTGCCCAGTAGTAAAGGACAGCGTTTGGTCATAGCCTATGCTGGTAGTACTCATAATGGCTTACTACAGAATGCTGGGCTCGTGTTCGTATCAAAGCATACAGACAATAGGGATTATCATAATGAGATGAATGGTAATGTATTTAGAGATTGGCTCGAGAATACAGTACTTCCATCCCTTGATAGACCGTCTTGTCTAATCATGGACAATGCATCATATCACAATGTTGTTGCCCAAGAAGACAAAATACCTACGGCATCGAGCACAAAGGAAGCAATAAAGATATGGCTCCGAAGGGAAAATATACCATTTCCAGAAACATATTTCAAGCTACAGTTGTTGTCCCTTGTAAAACAGGCGCAAAAAAGCAAGAAATATCAAATCGACAAGTTGATAGAAGAGCATGGCCATAGGTGCTTGAGACTTCCGCCGTATCATTCTCATTTAAACCCTATAGAACTTGTGTGGGCTAAAATTAAAGGACAGGTGGCAGCTGCCAATACTACATTCAAATTGTCTGACGTCAAGATACTAACCCAGTCCGCGCTATTAAATATTGATAAAAGTTACTGGAAAAAATGTGAGGACCATGTGTTGAAAGAGGAAGAGGACTATTGGAGAAAGGATGGATTGAATTTTATGCAACCGAGAGCAATCATCAACCTACTGGAATCGTCCGACACAGATTAAGGTCTGAGCAGATCGCAGACCTTAATCTACGTACACACTTACTGGGATATTTTGCTCCAACTATTCAGACGAATTGCAGGCCCTAAACATTACAGCATCAGCATAATGTCAATGGCAACAGTTTGTATTCCACAGTGATGAATTTTCAATTCCGCAAGCCCTCAGCGGTGACAAACAACTGTATTGAAAAAAAAAACACACACACACACACTAAACGCATTGAATACCAACAGAAGAGTAATATTGCGGTGGAAACTGACATATTGTGGCATAACAAGAAACGTGAGAGCAAACACGTTGTCAAATTAGGGGACAACACACGTGCATACGAATCAATCTATAAACTTCAATGAAAAGAGGACCAACATCTTGGTCGTTAAGAAGAAAGCCCACTACAGAGACACTGACAACTATTTTCATAGTGCAAAACAGGTAATCATGTTCCGTCTCTGAACGGTAAACAGCAGAGTAGACAATCTTTCACGAAGACTCAAAGCGGGTCTGTCACCCATGTGTACGTGTGAACAAACTACACAGACAGCTGAACAGATCCTTAAAAATGGAAACATGATGACTAAATTGCGGTATCATTTCTGGTCACTCCATACGCACATTAACGCACAGCTATTTGGAAGCTTTCACGAACTCAATATAAAAAGCTAACATGAATACTTGTGTACACATTATTAACCAGCAGCTGAAGAAACAAGAAGGAAATGAAAAATAAGGTAAGAAATATATTCCTTCTACTTTCCTGTCAATTTACAAATTATTTACCCCATGCCTCTGTAAATTCTCTGTCTTTACTAATATTACACATTGCACCCCTCTCGGGATTCTCCGTGGTGAAGTGGTCAAGCCGTCTGACTCGGGCTCCGAAGGTTGTATGTTCGATTCCGGGCCGCGTCCTTCATTTCACGAGTGCATTTTTCGGAGACTCCCGAGGGTCGTCGCTGGAGCTACGGAGTTCGTGCTTTGTGCGACGCTTTCCGCGCTGCGGAAAGAAACTGAGCCATATGGGATAAAAACCCGGTGCAATGCAGCCGACCATGTCGACTTTTAAGCTACTTCTTTTATTGCACCCACTCACATACAAATCCGAATACGCCTTGTGTCGTCATGTGAATTGGTGGGGCATTCATTACTGTAAAAACAAGTTTGTAAGCAAGAAATCACTAGTTTTTCAGCAAAACATCAAAGAAATGTTGCCGCTTTCGATGATTTAAGTTGCTTTTGGACCTATCAAAGACATATTCCTTGGGTGGGGGTAAATATAAGACGGGAGGAAAAATTTCATAACGATGCAACAGACAGTTTTCAAAATAAATCGTGAATGACGGCATTCGTTTCTGGACATACTATAGTAGAAAGACGTTCTGCCTCGCTACTTTTCATTGGCTGGGAAGGCACACTTCCAGGAAACACCACACACACAGCTCAAAACAGGCATTGCATGCTATGACCAAACCTCATAAATCTTTGCTTACGACAGACACTGAACGTTATGGTGTTACTATTCTTCACTTTTCTGGCCAGGATCAGCAAGACATGAGTGTTCCTTTTCTGTAAGGTGTGTTTTATTGTTTCCCTGATCTCTGAGAGAATCCGCCCTACCATAGTGGTTAGTGCGCTTGCTTACCCCCAACTGTTGATACGGTTCAGTCCACAGAAGTGGATTATCTTTCTCTTACCAGTACAGCTCTAGGATCGACCCAGCCTCATCAGGTAAATTTCAAGGGGAGGCTTAAATAGCAATAATACATTTACAAACATAAGTGAAGGATCCTTTACCGTGCCTTGAGATATGTTGGGTATATGATGCCAGGTCTGCATTTGAATAGATCAATCTCACAGGCCTTCTTTACTTCCCAGAACATTTCCTAGTACCCATTTTAGGCTGGAAGCCCAAGTCAAAATTTTAAAAAATCCCTGTCTTGATGGAGAATCAAATATATGACCATTGGGCCGGCAGGAAAGAGCCCTAACCGCTGTGCTACCCTGGTTCCAATAACAGTGTAAGAACATAATTACTGGAAATAAGTGTTATTAAATATTAATATCAGTATTCAGAGTATTGTCAGATGGATCCATACAAAGATCAAGTAACAACTTTACAAACACGTCGACTGCAACAGTATGGTCATATGTCTAGTTCAACTGGATTATACAGCATTAAACTTACTGCAACGGTCCTGATTCAAAGAAAAAGTGGAAGTTTTAAAAAGAGATGGCCTGTTCATATTCAGAAATGGGCAGGAAAAACCATGATAAACATTGGAATACAAGTAAGAGACAGAAATAGAAATAAAACCTAAACAGAATGGGGAGGATACTCCAATGACATTTTGAGAAACCATAGTGACATGCACGTCATTGAAATATATGCCCCAACAGAAGAAAGCAGTGAAGATAGTGTAGAGGAATTTTATAATGACATGGAGAATGATTTGAAGGAATGTAAAAATTCAGAAACAAACATCATAATTGGCGACTACAATGTGCAAATGACTTAGGATTTATGGATCTGGATACAGTTGATGACGTCGTTTTTTTACTATATGAAAGGTGTACCTCCATATTGATGACGTCAATAACCGGATCCATATTGGACCACATTTGTTCAAAAATTGGCGGGTATTATCTTGGGTCTGGGTGACTACTTCCGGTCCCGGGTACCCTCTACCAACCGCCCATCCCACAGGTGCCTCCGCCGACCGCCTTGGCTTCCCCCGACCGCTTCTGAGACCATTCAAAGACAGCGAGGCAAACCCCGGGTATGTGGAATACTTATATAGATAAGTAGACCAACTAGTTATAGGGCGCCTGGGTTCGAGTCCCAGTATGTGGGTGGGTGTGCGTGTGTGTGAGTAGGTGTGTACAGGGTAGGCTGATGTGAGGGCGCAAGGGAATAGGCCCCTACCCCGGATATTATCCTTTGCCCTCTGCAGAGGAGGGACATCAAAATTCTCATTAAAATGTGAATAGTGACGGTCAAGTGAGGTCTTTGGATAGCCCAAAAGGAGTATTTGGTAATACTACTCTTTGATCTGAGCCAAAAAAAGACCCAAAAGATACCTTTGGCATAGTCAGCGTTAGGAAAAAAGACAAGCCAGATACCGGCTAATAATTCTATATATGGGTATATTGCCACACTTAATAAACACGTAATACCATATAGATAGTGTGGCGATAGTGATAGGAAATCAAGAGGATGGATGCACAGTAAATAAACATGGTTTGGGAGAACAAAATGAAAGAGGATACAGACTGGTGGAATGGGCAAAAGAGCATGAACTGATTGATGGAAACACTTGGTTTAAGCAACATTTAAGAAGATTATGGACATGGAGGAGTACTGAGAGCAAGATTAGAAATCATATTGATTACATTCTGATTAGCAGGTTTCTAAATGTGATAACAGTCACAAAAACAGTTCCAAATGCAGACTGTTACAGTGATAACAGATTGATTATAGGCACATTAAATGTAAAGTTAAAGAAGGTCAAGGAAACATTAAATTTGATCTGTGTACATTGAAAAATGAAAAGGATATACAAATCAATTTTAACCTAGAAGTAAAGAACAGATTTGATATATTGTCTGATCTAGAGATCTTATTTAAAAATGTGGTTGACCAATGGGAAATGAAAAATGCAATCAGTTTGGCTGCAGAAACAACTATCTCAAAAGTAAAGAAAGTAGTTGTGAGAAATGGATGACTGAAGAAATTTTACAACTAATGGAAACAAGAAGACACAACAAAAGTAATTCTGACAAATATGAAGAGCTCACATAAAATTCAAAACATTGTGTAAACAGGCAAAAGAAGCATGGCTTGAGAAAAATTGCATGAAATTGAGCACAACAGTAAAATTACACAACAGTAAAAATACCAAATTAATGCACAAAAGACTTCAGGAACTTATTAATAAAAGGACATCTACATCAACAGGCTGCCTGAAAACAAAAGATGGAAATATCATAATAGAGAAGGATCAGACTGTCGATACATGGTCAGGGTATGAAAGAACTGTATAATGATACACGTGAAGAAGAGTTGGATATTTCTTATAATATGGAAGAACTAACAATACTGAAGATGAAAGTTCAGCATGCTCTCAATCAAATATAAACTGGCAAGACCCTGGTGTCAGAGTCTCACCCGAGGATAGAACGCATTGTCTGCACCAACGCCCGACAATGCAACGCCGAGATATTATAAGCCCTACAGTTATAATGCGGCGGCCTCACTAGCGCCAGGCAGCCAGCGCTCGATAGTGTAGCGCTGGGCTATTATAAGCACTACAGGCGATAAGCGCTGAACGATGCTAAGCAGGCAGCTAGCACACAGCGTGAACCGTGAGGGGTCACGCGTGCTAACCCAAGCGCTACTAGAGAGTGTGCTGTGTCCAGTCAGACTGAGCTGGACGGTCGTCAGAGACAGACGTGTGAAAGCGGCTGAGAGTTGTTGCATGTCGTGAAAGCTAGCCTGTTTGACAGCTTGAGATGGAGTGCATGTCTGTGTGACTTGTAAGTTGGAGTGCATTGATATCTTCTATTGTATTGATGTATTGATTACTTGCACTGTTGTAATCCATTGTATATTGTAACTTGTGATTGCGCGAAGCGTGTATTGATTCACGATGTGTGCAGTGCGCGAATAAATAGCACGAAATATCTTATCGGCGGTTAGCCTTGTGTTGTTTAGCTAGTGTAATTAAGATCGTACTTTGTCAAGTGACGAGCCCTAATTCTTGCCCTAAGCAAGACTTTGACACCTGGGTCCAGACATCACAATTAAAATGCCCTTGAAGATAGTGGTATAGATCAGTTACCAGATTGCTAAACAATATATATATGATACTGGTGATTGACTTATGTAAATCACTGTATTTCATAAAACTTTATCGTGAATGCAGGCAATCATTTCTGAATGGACTATAACAAAGAGGTTAATTAAAGTAGAACAAACATAACTACAGGGAAGAAATAAACAGTGTTCTTTTCCATATAATGAGAACAGAGCCATTGCGACAACTGGACAGGAAGAGGCAGATCGAGAGGAATGATACTTGATGGTGTAAAATCATGGCAAGGAGGAATAACATCAGTAGAATTAATCCAGAATGTGAAGGACTGAGATCTGTGGAGAGACATGAAATCCTGTCACTTTGCAGTACACATGATGGTGATGATTCCTTGAGTACTATTGAAAGGCAGAGTTAATGCCATGTCCTAGAGTTTAGCTTGTAAATAAGAAATAGTAGCCGACATTTTTGCATGGTCTCTTCCATCTATGCAGTTTCAGTTGAAGGAGCCAAAAGATTTATGAGTCTTTTCAATATAAATCAATTTGATTATTACTCGATGGGCTTAAGGTGGCCTGGTGTGCCTTGCCAGTCGAGAAAACCTGATCATTTGGGACCACATCGATTAGCGGCTGTCAGGCGCGGCGATCGGAAACATTTTGAGCTATTGCCTACAATGGGTGACTTGATATTCTAGTGTGATAATTTGGTCGCATCTAGCATGTGCCGCATCACACCCACGTCACACGCCATTGATCGGTTTGATCTCGAGTCCAGTCAAAGATATGCACTACCGACGAGCTCAGACGTGAGCGAAACTTGAGTCTCGTGCTTCCATAATGACGTGGACATGGCCTTAGGTTCGTACCAGAATACGATCAGCATTGCCAGTAGTGGATTGTGCTCAATGTTTAAATGTCTTACTTTATCGAAAGTTGAATTCCATTTTCACTTTCTACAACCACTACTTATTCTGTAGTTCCTTCTGAATATTTTTACACAGCCACATACGTCAAGAAATTGTTGTCTGACATCCCAGTGTCACATGTGATTCCACATTGTACTGTTACTAGCTAATGTCTCCTATCTTCCTGAATACATATGAAAAAATAAGCACAAATGGAAGACATATAATGGGATATATTTCAATTATTTATTTATAAATAAATAAAATCACTAATAAAACAAATGACATTAAGAACAGAATCAATAAAACAAATATATATACACACATAGCCAGTTTAAGCAGTTTTAATGTTGAACCAAAAATCATGTTACACAAGTACTGTATCAAAGATCTGATATTTCACATTGGCTTCAGTTCCATAGCTGAACAAACAGCATTCAAACAATGGTCTTTCATCTAGCCTGGAGCCAAGGGGACAAAGACTCTCAAGTCGCTCTTGTACAAGATTGGAACACTCAGCATTTGACAACAGCTGTAACGGTTGAATGCCACAGAGTAACTGAACCTGAAAAGAATCCTCATATATGAATGTATATATATTGTGGAAGGTGGAAGAGATTATTCAAACTGACAAGTGGCTAACAAATGACAGTGAAGTAACAGCAATTGCATGTGGATTAGTCTACACCATAATGCATGACTGTTTGAATTTAGGGGGAAATGTGCTATCCAGACTGCACAGGCAACTGATTGAGGAACACAAAATGAACCAAATGGGATATTCGCTGAACATATTTTCTAGGTAAGTAGATGAAGGATTAGCATTGCTAAATAGGATTGTTACTGGGAATTAGTCATTGGTTCTTCACCACAATCCTGAATCAAAGTGTACTTTAACACAATGGAAACATCCTGCTTCACCGTCTTCCAAAAAATGCAAGGATTCACAATCAGCAATAAAAGCTCTCCTTACAGTGGTCTGAAGGTGAGAAGAGGAATACAGAACTGTACTATGTAGCTCACTTGATGTGGCAACATTTAATTCACAGAAAACACCAAGGTCTGCTGACTGGAAGAGTGCCATTCTACCATGGCATTGTCAGACTACATACAGCCTGATTAGCCCAGGAGAAAACTGAACAACTTGGGTGGGAAATTCTTCAACATCCGCCTAACAGTCTCAGATTATCCCTCAGTAATCTGCACCTGTCTGTCCAATGAAAGCTGACACTGGCAGTAAACTTTTTATGTGTAACGCAAAATTAGAAGGTGAGGTGCGAGTGTAGCTGAGATAGCAGAGCACGCCCATGTGTAATGATTTACCCTAAAATGTAGGTAAAAGACTTGTCCACACCTTGAGGCGTTGGGTATGAATGTATGCCTTTTTTGTGTGCATGAATGAATGTATGCATGCACATACAAGTTTACTCTTTCTCTGTCTGTGATTTTTCTATGCCATTCTGAAGTTTCTGCTTTGTAAATGTTAGTAATGAAGCATGAACCATCATAAGAAATTAGAAACACCTGGAGACATTCAAGATGTGGTTCTAACATCAAGTGAAAGGAATACACTGGTGCTGACAAAATTACAAACGATATGTGCAGAGACATTCAAGAGACTTTCAGCGATCTCTCAGCAGTGTGAGGACGTGTGTTCTAAAATTAATCCTAACAGGCATGTGAATGTTGTGTTCCTGATGCTACAGTGAAAGCTGACCTACCTGACATCAGTCTAATGGGGCCTATTATCAAGTGGAAGGACAGACTGAAATACCTTGGGAATAACATTCAAATGCAGTCTGCCGGTGCAAGATAAGGCAGATGTGGTTGGGGCCCTTTGTGTATAGTGCAGAAGAACAATTAGATCATTATGACGTGAATAGAATGGCGCTGCAGGTTGTGACCTGAGGATCTGACCGATACTCAGGACTTAGAGGAAAGGCCAGGCAACACATAATTGACTGCTTCTTGTACTATTAGTATTGGGATTCTTTGCTGGCTGTTGCAGATGAGGAGGAATAAGTATGGGAATGTCCTGCATGCTGTGATGTTGGTTCTTGACTCAAATCAACTCAACTCTTGTTTATTTGGTGTAGGACAGCGGTTGCATTTTTTTTTCTATTTACAGTATTTAATGTAGGGCTACAATGTTTGCACCATTCAGTCAACATAGCCAATTCCATCCTGGCATTTGTTGTCCCTGGTAGTTATGTGATGACATCATCTGTGTCCATTTCATCCACAAATTTACAAACCATTTAGTCCACTCAGAACAACCACTTGCATGAAATTCAACCTTAAGGGAATGGCAGGAATAACAATTGGGCATTCCCCACAATCCATTAATGCAGAGCCAATGCATTATGCTCTGGCTTTGGGCTTATCCAAGAAATTGTGATGTTCTGTACAAGGCTGCATAGTCTCACTTCCAATTATTGGGCCTCTCATTCATTACAAGTTGCACCTCTAGGGACTAGTCAGATGCAGTTGGTAAATTTGCCAGGAGTTTGATTATTTCCTCAGATGAGGTAATGATTAGTCATCTGTAGGATAGGGCTTAGTAATGATTAATCATATGTAGGATAGGGCTTAGTAATGGTTAGTCATCTGTAGGATAGGGCTTAGTAATGGTTAGTCATCTGTAGGATAGGGCTTAGTAATGATTAGTCATATGTAGGATAGGGCTTAGTAATGATTAATCATATGTAGGATAGGGCTTAGTGATGGTTAGTCATCTGTAGGATAGGGCTTAGTAATGGTTAGTCATCTGTAGGATAGGGCTTAGTAATGGTTAGTCATATGTAGGATAGGGCTTAGTAATGGTTAGTCATCTGTAGGATAGGGCTTAGTAATGATTAGTCATCTGTAGGATAGGGCTTAGTAATGGTTAGTCATCTGTAGGATAGGGCTTAGTAATGATTAGTCACCTGTAGGATAGGGCTTAGTAATGATTAGTCACCTGTAGGATAGGGCTTAGTAATGGTTAGTCACCTGTAGGATAGGGCTTAGTAATGGTTAGTCACCTGTAGGATAGGGCTTAGTAATGGTTAGTCACCTGTAGGATAGGGCTTAGTAATGGTTAGTCACCTGTAGGATAGGGCTTAGTAATGGTTAGTCATCTGTAGGATAGGGCTTAGTAATGGTTAGTCACCTGTAGGATAGGGCTTAGTAATGGTTAGTCATCTGTAGGATAGGGCTTAGTAATGGTTAGTCATCTGTAGGATAGGGATTAGTAATGGTTAGTCATCTGTAGGATCAGGCTTAGTAATGGTTAGTCATCTGTAGGATAGGGCTAAGTAATGGTTAGTCATCTGTAGAATAGGGCCTAGTAATGATTGACAGCAACATTCTATGTTTTCAATCATGATTTGGCTAATGACTACAAGAGCCTTGCTTCATGTTCTCTGATCACTCCATCTCTGGGAGGTCTGCCAAGATACTCTGCCAGTTCATTTCTAGTCTGTGAAGTATGAGAGGAACATGGCATAAAAGTCTTGCATGTGGTTTCCTGTTCATATTCACACTCATTCTCACCCTTGAACAGATCAATGCTCAGCTGACACAGACTCTACTTACTGCATGTTCCTCCCACACATAGGCTGTCAAAGAGTCCTGACCATCAGTGAGAACGAATGATAGAATGATTACTGGCTTCAGTTGCCCACACGCTGTAATACGTGCTGGACACACATGTTCTGGCAAATCTGTATTCAACTGGACTTTCACTGATTCTGCTGATTCACTGTTCCAGACACACAAAATATCTGTTAACTATGATCATGTACAAGAAATTATCTGCACTCATTAAATGGAGAAGGAATCAAAACTGAATGAATTCCTGCAGGTAAGTAACTGATAAGTGATACATGCTGGATTACTGTAAAAATAACAAAGATTGCTATCAGACAACAAACTTATACCTGCACAATCTCATGATAAATGATGATATATGGATGGATGTTCGTCCATCAAGAATGATGAAGACCATTTGTCCAAATTTGTCCATCAGGAATGATGAAGACAATTGGATGAAGAATGACTTGCACAATGAATTTGTTTATAGTGAGGAAGAGCTGCGCAACTTCATTGACCTCACTCTCTCGCCTTCACCCATCTGATTCCTGTGGCAAGAAATGTCAGGACGACTGGAGACGAACGCAGGTGCAATGGACGTTAGGCTGCCATCATCCACATTGCAGCCAAACCCTGCTTGGCCTTTGTTATCACCTGGTCTATGTGCACATTATAAGCAAGGCTTCGATCAAACCGTATCCCCAGGAAATTCACTGCCTGCGTTCTTTCCACGGTCTCTGAACATAGATTAACAGTTGGTGTTGGAGTGTTGACAATATGATTATTCAAAGAGAACCATGTCACTGTTGCCTTTGTTGGGTTGACCATTGCCCCAGCTTCAGCACACCAAGTACTTACGCGATTGAGTTCGGTTTGCAGTTCCACAGCAACCTAATCTCTATCCTTACCCTGACGATACACTAAAACATCGTCGGCATATGACAATGTCCTCCCCGGTCCAGTGATCTGCTCACTGGTGATTCTCACTGTGTAGGCGTTGAACAGCACCGGAGATAATGTTGATCCCTGTGGTAGGCCAGGATACATTTTTGTTGGTTCCGAAGTCCAGCTGCCACATCTAAAAACTACTTTCTGTTGGAAGAGGGCTGCAGCAATCCAACTAAGGAGGAATGGACTTATCTTGAGTTCAAGAAGCTGAAGCATTAGAAAATCCAATGGTACTCTGTTGTACACATCCTCAAGATCAATCGCTGAAGCAAAGGTTTCAATGCCTGAGTGGAAGCCTTCATAAACATCATGGGCAAAAACTGCTGCATTGGTCCAGGTTTCTCTTTTGGGACGGTACCCTCCCAGGGTAGGTGGGAAAACACCTTGCTTCTCTAGCTGGCTTGATATTTTTCTGGCAATTAACTTCTCCAGCAGCTTGCCTATTGTATTCTGCATAGTTATAACTCAATATCCCTGAATTTTTGTGTGGTCTTTGCCAGGCTTCGGCAAGGGAATCAGATAGCTGTGTGACCACTCCTCCTTGATGCTAGCACTCTCTATACTGTTGTTGTACATGTCTGCTAGTTTCTCTACCTCGTTGTCGGTAACCCTATCGATGTTGTCATATCTTATGCCATATGGCCCTGGAGCGCTGTTTTTTTATCTAGGTACAATTGGATGGACATAATGCAGGCATTTCACTCGTATCTAAGATAATGAGACACACAGAGCACCGTGCTTTCAACATGTCATACACAGAAATATCAATTGTTGGAGATCCTTTAATACTGAAAAAGCATAAAAAATAAATTCACAGATGTTGATTGACACTCATAGAAGTAAAGGAAACAAGTAAAAATTAGAGGACACAATAAATAGACAATTCAGGTTTTTGAATTAAATCTGTTTATAACATAGTGATTATATAATAGCAAATGTGATGCTTCACAACAATGTTGAGGCATATCAGAGGCTGTAAAGTGTGGGTTTACATCATCCTCAAGTGTCATTACAAGTTACTGGCAACAATGTTTGTATTGACTATATTTATTCATTTCACAAACATGTCTATGATTTCCAAAACATAACCTATATAAACTGTAGTAAACGTATAAGACACTTTTCTTTGCTGTGAAATGTATTGGGTATAAGCAGCTAGCCTCATATTTGTGTAGACTAATTGCCACTTGATGAGTGGTGTGAGAAAATAATAAACTTCTGACGTCATTGTGATTCCTAGTGTCATGAAGTTTGTGAACAAAAATGCTTTTCCATGACTTGGTCGACTTTTTGAATGAGCTCATCTGTCACATATGAATGTCGTCCTTGTCTACCCTCATCATGCATATCTTTACGCCCATCTTTTAATTTCCTGCACCAGTTCCTCACACAACTGTCACTTATAACGTTATCACCGTACACATGACACAATCACAATGAATCTCTGCCACATTTTGACCTTCTGTTTGAAGAAAATGCATCACATCGCGAATTTCACAGCTGGCGGGAAAGGAAACAACAACGTCTATGTTTATTTGTTCGAGATTCCTGAACCACTGAAGAAATGCGACTGTATGTTGATATGTAGTGAGCTAAAATACTAAATGATTCAAGCAATGAACGGTGTTGCTATGGCAACCTGTTAATTTTACCATCTAATTGATGGTTGCAAACTACTGAGCATAATCTTGCCAAGAAATCAACAATCAGCTGAAAGATGCTAATTTTGACAGCGATGTCCTGTAAAGGATATGCAAAACAAACAAAAAATGGCGGTTTATTTTGGTATAGCCCTCGTAGTTTAGATACATCCTACAACAAACCTGGGAAAACACCAATGTCCTTTACCAGTGAATTAAATAATGAATATAAATTAACATGTTTTTAGACGTGGGTCTAAAAATATGGATCCCCTCACACTGCAACATACCTGGAGATGAAGCGGCCAACAAATTGGCAAAGGAAGGTGGAAGACTATGTTGAGGCCAAGAGATTTATAAAAGGCAATTATAGAACCAGAGGTAGCTGAGAGATGTATGTGTGCACACTTAAACTTTCTCTGTTGATGGCAGCATAAAATTGCCTAGTAAATAAAAGCTGGTGCTGATTGCAACATCATGTAAAAGGACATGCAATATTATTTTTAAAATTATAGAACCATGTCTGAATCAGAGCACCCAGGTCACCAGAAAGTTGTTGCATATTACCAACTCCACCAAAGTGAACAAGCAGCAACCCTCAGACTCCTCACAAGACATACCTGGCTGAAATATCACGTTTAATCAACTAAAGATAGAAGATACTGATGCAGGTAACCTTGGGACTGGTAAAATGACAGCTAAACATTTGCTGCAGGAGTGTCCAACGTCCAACATATGTAGAACTGAGAAAACTATTTTGGCCTACACCCATTCCATTTGAGGACAAACTCTTATGGAGATGTCAACAAGCTCAAGTTGACTACTACTTGTAACAATTTATTGTGGATGTATTCATGCTGACATCTGAAGGTGTTCAAAAAGGAAGAAGATTCACCATAACAATAGTTTTCTGGTAATAATTTTTATTTTAAATGTTTTTTTTTTTTCCAGCCATGAAAGTTCATCATATTCAGGTAGGATATAGCACTAATCAAAGCCAGTCAAACATTCCTCATTCCATTGCCTGTCCTTTTGCCTCAAACATGTTCATGCCCAAGGTCACTATAATGTTCTGTGTCCAACTTTGTGCTGGTCGACCTGTCCCTTCTTCTAGAAACCATGCCTTCCATAACTGTTCTTTCCATGCTAATGTACTTTTAAAATGGCCAAAGTATTTCAGGTTTCGAGACATAATGAAAATTATGTCAAAAATTACTGATATTTTGCATGTGCTGTCTTATAAGAGCAGTTTTGTTCTAACTGTATGAAGTTTTACTGACAGCTTACATTAGTTCATGAGCTACATGATGTACTATATACTATAGATTTAGTGACTACAAGTCTTAAATGATAATATGCTGTCTAGAGATGTGTACAGTTCAAATTCCATCCCTCACTTTCAAGGTTGAATGAATATGTCCGTATCTAGCATTTGTAAGGCAACTATAAGATTGCTGACAACATAACATAACAACAGCAGTGACAGACACATGTTTGCTAGAATACTTACACATGTCCGCAATGACAACAGATGAAGTTTACCAACTTGCCAGGACTGACTGGCCATGGTGTCATACCCTGTACCCGCACTAACACCTTATATTTTTGACACACACCACGCTCAAGGACATTTCTCAATGAGGATTCTGGAACAACTGTGTGATGACCAATCACAGCTATGGAAGATTTCAAATTAAACAAAGATATTTTATCATTTCTTTATAAACAGTACAATTCAGGTACAACAACAACAACAAAAACACATAAGTATCCACATTAAGGCACAATGCAATTAAGCATTTAGTACAATTTTAGTGACAGACAGACATAAACATAAAGAGGGCGATATGATTATAATCTCCGTAACCATTTCTTCTTCTTCTTCTTTACAAATTTGGTACTTTGTAAAAATTAATGGACATTATTTGCCTTGTCTGCTTACAACAGAGCTGCAACATTTGCACCTGTCAGTCAATACATCTAACTTCCTGGCATTTGTCAATCAGATTACCTTCCCGGGTAGTTTCATAAGACATCTACTGTCTCAGTGTGGTAATGTCAACTGTGTGTATTCATTCTCAGTGGGTGCACTCCAACAAGTATTGTTTCCAGGATTTCAGTTTTGGTTACTGTATGTTCTGGGTTGGTGTTCACAAAAAAGCAGCATGTTCCAGGTATAGCACCAATCCTGGAACTTAGCAGTTTGTCATATAATGTAGTACTAGAAAAATGTATCACTGCCTATTTTCATAAATTATATCACTTTCAGTACTGTTTCAGAATGATAATTTAACAAACTCACTTCAACAAAAAGACATACAACTCATGAAAGAAATCATCTTCTTGAACTTCTTGAGCCTGCAAGGTTCTTTACTTCAAACACAGTCAATTTTCTTTCTTATTTATGCCCAAGAAGTTGCTCTAGTCCTTGAGATTTAGCTTAATTAAGGTCCAATCTCCACACTTTTTTCACTGATGCCCTCTGTGCCCTCACTTTGTTTAGAATGTCTTGTGCCTCTCTGTGTCTCACCCATTCATTCAACATTGCCAAACTTTCTTATCTACTGGATGTCATAACATTAAGAATTGATGAGTGTTAATACAATGACATCAGTTAAATGCTTCTTCTTATCCTCTCTGTTATAAAGATAATATATATATATATAATGTATATTGGTAATGTTAACTTAGTTAGTTAGTTAGTCTTTCCTCTTGAGCCTAAGGCGGCGCATAGGGCAGAAGTCCTGTCTCTCCATGCCTGGCGGTTCGCTGCTATCTGTTGTAGATCTTGGATATTTACTTGGCCATTGAATGAGCCTTCTCTAATGATGGTTCTACGCAGGGTCTCTCTTGGTCTTCCCCGTTTTCTTTTCCCTACCGGTGACCATATGAGGGCTTGGTAGGGGAGTCTTGTCTTGTCCATTCTGAGTACATGGCCGATGTAGTTCCAACGGCGCCTTCTTATGAAATTGGATACTGTATCTTGCTTAGTCTCTTGTCTTATTTGCGAATTGGTTCTGAAGTCTGTCCAGTGGATGTTTAGAAGTCTTCTAAGACATTTGTTCTCAAAATTGTCTAATTTTTTATCTAAAGCTACCGTTGATTTCCAACTTTCACATCCATACGTTAACACTGGAATCACACAAGAGTTGAAGATTTTAAGTTTTGTGTGTTTGCTGAGTGTCTTTGACTTCCAGATGTTTGACAGTTTGTTGAAGGCACTAGATGCCAGTGCGATTCTAGTTGATATTTCTGGTGTTGAGTCCCCTGTGGATGTCATTTTGCTTCCTAGGTATGTGAAGCTGTTGACTTTTTCAAGAACGTAGCTGTTCAATTTGGTCTCATCTGAACTGTTGGTAAGATCAATAGTCTTTGTTTTTGTGGTGTTAATTTGGAGACCAATTTTCCCTGAAACATTTTGGAGATGGTTTATTTTCTCTTGAGCATCCGGATGTGTTGAACTCAAAAGCACTATGTCGTCGGCAAAGTCCAGGTCTTCTAGAACTTTGTCAACCCAATGAATACCCATATTTGTGTTGCTTGTGCATTTGCGCATGACCCAATCGATAGCTATTCCAAAAAGCATCGGTGATAAGACACAACCCTGTTTCACTCCTGTTTCGACTGAGAACCAGTCAGAGTTGCCTGTTTCTGTTCTTACGCAGCAACGTGTCTCTTTGTAGAAAGATTTTATGACGTTGGTATATTTGGTAGGAAAACCATAGATGTTAAGTAGATTCCAAAGTGAAGGACGGTGGATGCTGTCGAAGGCTTTTTGAAAGTCGACAAAGTTTGTGATTAATTTCGACTGGAATTCTACGGAGTCTTCAATGATTATTCTGAGGGTGAAAATGTGGTCTATGCATGACCGTTTTGGTCTGAAGCCTGCTTGTTCTTCTCTGAGCCTTTCATCTATCGCCTTTTTCAATCTCTCAAGTAACATGCTACAAAAAAGTTTTCCTGGTACTGACAATAGAGTGATACCACGCCAATTATTGCAATCAGACATATCGCCCTTTTTAGGCAGTTTGAAAATTACACCATCTTTCCACTGTTGTGGTGGGGATTCGCTTTGCCAGATTTCATTGATCAGCTGTAACAAATGTTGTAAGGTGTTCTCATCTGCTGCTTTGAGCATTTCTCCTGAGATTTCATCTTCACCAACAGCTTTGTTGTTCTTCAATTTTTTGGTGGCTGCTTTAATCTCTTCCATGGTGAATGACTCGCAGGAGGCATCCAGTGGGGGCATAGTAATTTCTCCATCCAGGTTCGGAACAGTGTCAGGCTGCGGTCTATTTAATATTTCTTTGAAATGTTCTGCCCATCGTTGCTTTTGAAGGTCATCGGATAACAGTTGATTGCCTTGTTTGTCTTTGATGGGTATATTTGGTGTAGGTGAGTGATTGCATAGTTGCTTCATGATATGGAATACGGCTCTGTTGTTTCCAGTTCTGGCAGCTGATTCGGCGTCGGAGGCCAGGCTGTGAATAAAGTTCTGTTTGTCTTTTCGTGCGCTTGATTTCACCTCTTTATCCAACATAGAGTACTTTTGCTTATGGGTTTCATATGTAGATGTGTCTTTTGCAGAAAGAAGTGTTAGTTTTGCTTGTTTTCGTTCTTGTATCTTCGTCCAGGTGTTATCGCTTAGCCACTTCTTCTTCTGTCTTTGTACGTAGCCGACTGTGTTTGTTGCAGCATTTAGCAAGGTAGTTTTTAGGAAATTCCAATTTTCTTCAATGTTGTTTTTAATATTCGCACTGCTCGATATACTTTCTTTGTTAGCATAGATGCTTTGTACCTCTGAATTGAATGCGAGTTGGTGTTCTTTAGTCAGTAGGGACTGTGAGTTTATTTTCTTAATTCTGGGTGATCTGTGCAGAGTCTTGAGCTTTATTTTTAGTTTGGCAATGCAGAGATTGTGATCACTGCCAGCATCTGCACCTCTGTAGGCTCTGACGTCTTGTACTGACGTCAACTAGATGTGTCTAAATATTCTTCTAAGTATCCTGTTTTCAAAATGTTGCAACTGAATGAAAGAAATATAAACAAGATGAATTTCAAAATTAAAAACAGTTTTCAAAGATAGATAATAAGATTTAGTTGAGTACTTGTGACATACTGCAGCCTGTTCAGCTGAGTCACTATGTAATATTTAGCTTTAGACAGCTGGCCATTTAACTTGAATGTTATATCTAGTATTAGAGTCTTCTGAATGTTTTCCCCTTTTCCCCCAGTCTTCAATTTATTGAAGTTTACAGGAAATTTTATGCTTTTATCATTTTTTGTGTTCTATACAGAAATGTTTGAACAGCTTTCAGATTCGGCGTCTGTGAAGAATACTTGATATTAAGTGGCAAGATAAAATCACAAATACTGAAATATTGGAAAGATCAGGTTGTGTGGCGGTTTGTTCCATGCTCAGACTCCATAGATTTAGATGGATAGGACACATTAGGAGGATGGACAATGGTAGAATACCAAAGGGATGTCTTTTTTTGGTGAATTAGATGGGTAAAAGATCTTGGGGTCAGCCTCTACTATGGTGCCCTAGATATCGCGCGGGGGGGGGGGGGGGGGGGGGGGGGGGGGGCCTCAGTCGTTGCAAGATGTCCGTATTCACCACAAACGCTTGTTGCCAATACCCGTTATATGAGGCTGAGTTGTCCCCCAGAATAGTACTGGTCTCAGAAAACTGCCACACATTAAACCATCTTCTCAGTTGGCAAGAAAATGTAGTAACCATCATGACTCCCTAATATACAGTATGCAAGTCCAAATCCAGATCTTTTATAAACTAATACTGTTTCAGCCTATATAGGTGCATGAATTGCAGTGATCTGCTAACAACATCTATTCTCAGATTATAGATGCAATTACATGCTCTTAAATCCATTTTGTTACCAAGTGTTCAATTTCACCAATACATTAACACAGTATTCTATTCAAGAATGAATGAACAAAGAGAGGAAACCAAAGAAACTTACTTGATGCAGTTTTGAGCATGCATCTGGGCTGTTCTGACTCTACAGAGAGTGATTTATCTCTCATCCCGTTTGTAATGGAACTGTTGGCTGCCAAGGTCTGCGATGACAAACTCAAAGCACATTCAACGACTTCAGTTTCTGTAACATCATCATTTTCCTGTGCATTTACTGCAGAATAAGTCTCTGAAAATTGAGCAGTATCAAAACAGAGAATGCTGGAGTTCAATGAGAGAACATCATTGCTGCTAAATGTGAATGGTTGATGACCATCATCAGTTTTCTCTGGTGCATCTGGTTGGCTTTTCAGAGACAAGAAAATCCTCTGTGTAGGCACAGTTTCAGCTGTGGGATCTTGGGTAACAGTTATGTCCATTGACTCTAAACTAGAAGCTGTGTGGAAACTGTCCTGGGACAATTGCTCTGGATTCTTGTTCAGCTCACCTGAGTCTTCTTCAGATAATGTATCACTACTGGTCACTGTGTATTTTGGTTTTGTAGGCTGTAAACACTGGCCATCTATGGAAGACCCAGAAGAAGAAATGCTGTTATCTTGTATCCGGTTGTGATTACCTTCACTGGCAAGACCTCTCTTCACCTGCGACTCAGCATCTGAATCATCATAAGCTGAGAACCAGAGAGAATGGTCACTGTCACTGGACATTTCTAGGGGATCTTCTACACTTTGAAGTTATGAGCATGAGATGCTCTCATTCTCTTGTTTCCTGTAACATCTAGATGATGCTTGTGAAAGTCTAATATCGGATTTTGCTTGTCTATGTTAGTCAGATTGCTTTTTTGAAAATTATCCACAGAAATTAACTGCCGTTTCACAGCTCTTAAGTTGTCTGATTTATGATTAGAATTAACCTCATTATTATGGTCAGATAAATTGTATTTATCAACAGATGAACCCTCACTCAAAATAGTCTTTGATGTAGCTGCTTCATTATTCTTCTCGTCTCTACTTGTTTCAATAACCTGTTTGTTGGAGACATTTTCTTCTCTGGAAGTTCTTTCATCCGCATTATTTTCTTTCATTAACAAGTTGCAAGTTGTCATTTTGTCAACAATGGAGGTCAGGAGGGCTTTCAGATGTCTGACTTGTGGTGAGTCCCCAGACAGAACTTCTACACCTCTCTCAAACAATGTACCACCATGTAAGGTCAGCTCCACTTTATCAGATACTACTGCTGCATGCAGGTTAGTCAGCTGGATAAAGTTGCCCGGCTGAAATATACAATAGATCTCTTGAAATTAACAATGTCTTCTTAAACCACTAATCAATTCAATACTTATAATCAATGCAAAATCCATCCTGCTGGCAAAAATAAGTTTTTTATTTATTTTGAAACTAAAACCAAAGATTTTCAATGAGTATGTCGAAATCATGACATTTTCAGTGTGAATCATTTGATTTAAAATGACTGTTTCTAATCACTGCAAGTCAAATTTGCCCCATTGTGTCAACAGATGACACATCAATTCTGGTTTTGGAAGCAGGTGGAGGCCTTTAGATACAAAATTATTACAGAACAGGGAATAAAACAGATATATGTCACTCATGATATGCAGGGTCTAAAAATCATGTTTCTTTAGATCATGCTTTTTAGACCAAAACATTAACTATTTATCTTTTACAGTTCTGACAAAGATTATGCAGTTTTAAAGAGAATAGAGGTGTTTAGAACCAGCATCAGTGGCTTGAGGGGATAGTGAAACACGCAGTTTCATAATTTCCTGACATACAGAGACAAGGGTTTGAAATCAGCCATGGGTCATTTGGAAGCAGATCACTTTGCTTTAATTTTGATGGTATGAGATGTCAGCCGTTTAGAAAACAATGGCAAATTACTAAAATAAAATTGCCTAGTTAAACACAACAGCCAATAAATGCTGGGGTTGATTTCGATATCCTGTAAAGGACAAGCACACTGTCTTTTTAGTGGTGTTTAGAAAGTAATATGATGCAGTAACAAGTGCTATCTGACAAGTAAAGACAAGAACATGATTGTCTGACTCCAAGCACACCACACATCTCTTAACTCTTTAGTATACCATGCGCCATATCAAGTGACTAACACATCGCCCCAAATTTGCCTAATTCCACTATGAATGGCACCAGTAGTGTACAATCTACAAATTCAGGTAATGTAAACTATTTGGGTCATGTTCTATTCCATTCTATTTCTAAAAGTCACTTATGTAATGTGTATGTTGATTTATGCCAATAGGTAATTTCTCTCATTGACTTATAAACAACTCGTTATGCTTTGAACAATGTGACGAATGATTAAGCGACTCCAAATGAAAACGATACTCACTCTTTTAATTCAAGTCGAGCGGAACAAATAATAGCGTACAGTTATCGGGTGATATTAAACTGCCCCCGAGATGTAGGAGCGGCGTTTAATTAATAAATGTTTCACACGAAAACTCCCTGCCTTGCCCCAATGTCCTCTTTGAGGTGCAAACTTGCCATTTCACAGTTCAGAGTTGCAGCGCGTCTAGGGTTTTCGAGTCCTGTCTTAAGTATCCATTTGCCAATCGATCTTTCCTCCTGAATTCTATTCGCCTAAGCACGGAATCAGTCGCATACAGCGCTTCACACACGGCTCTCTGGAAGACACGTCCTTTCCTTTCGAATCACACACACAGAAAGTCCTTTGTTGTTCTGTGACGCTACATTCGTTTCTAATGGTATCTTCCTTTCCTATTTGTCCATTTTTGTGCAGAACTGGGAAAATCCCATTCATGACTTTTGTGGAGTGTACCGTCATATGGCATAATGCCCCCTCCTAGATAAAAAAAATGTTTTCATTTTTTTTTTCTATGGATATATGTAGTACTTTGCAAATATATGCATTAACCTTTAACAACGAAACCTGGAAAATTCCTAGTCTCCCCCTTTATCTACTCTCAAAAAATAATAATACTGTCATATGACTCCGTGTGTTCCGGCGCGCTATTTATGTTTCTCTGTGCCGAGTTTCGTTCGTGCGCATTTCTTGTTTACTAATAGCTTTCGCGGGAAATCTTTGTTGACAATTGGATCCTAAAAACCGGCGAGCATCCCATCTTTATGCCAATAGGTAATTTCTCTCATTGACTTATAAACAACTCGTTATGCTTTGAACAATGTGACGAATGATTAAGCGACTCCAAATGAAAACGATACTCACTCTTTTAATTCAAGTCGAGCGGAACAAATAATAGCGTACAGTTATCGGGTGATATTAAACTGCCCCCGAGATGTAGGAGCGGCGTTTAATTAATAAATGTTTCACACGAAAACTCCCTGCCTTGCCCCAATGTCCTCTTTGAGGTGCAAACTTGCCATTTCACAGTTCAGAGTTGCAGCGCGTCTAGGGTTTTCGAGTCCTGTCTTAAGTATCCATTTGCCAATCGATCTTTCCTCCTGAATTCTATTCGCCTAAGCACGGAATCAGTCGCATACAGCGCTTCACACACGGCTCTCTGGAAGACACGTCCTTTCCTTTCGAATCACACACACAGAAAGTCCTTTGTTGTTCTGTGACGCTACATTCGTTTCTAATGGTATCTTCCTTTCCTATTTGTCCATTTTTGTGCAGAACTGGGAAAATCCCATTCATGACTTTTGTGGAGTGTACCGTCATATGGCAATGTGTGGCGGAATTTTTAGCTGTAAGTCGATCTAAAATAATGAGTTCTAAATTACATTACTAATCAAGACCCAACAGTTAACCCCAAAGGTGTGAACAGGCTGTTGTTTAGTGAATACACTAAGAGTTAGCACGTACCTTAAATGTTTATGTTGCGCTCGCTCGCTTTGAACTCAAGCGTAGTCCATACACACTATTTATAGTAGTGATGGAGTGAATTTTCTGTGTGGGTTAGCTTTTCCTATTAACAGTGTCCCTCGCCATCAGGCGAACCCACTCCAACTTGAGGTACTTGTAATTTATGTCCCCAAGTCAAGGACGACAGGTCAACATTTCAGTCCAGCTGTCTGGTGTAGGGGTTGAACCACTTACCTCGGCATCAGCACATCGGATGTTTAAGAACAATGTTCTTATTCATTCAGCCATGCGGACCTTAAATGATTCCAACAACAATTCACTCCAGTGTTTAAGATAATTTTTATCCCAACCTGAGATAATGAAATTCCTAAAACCTCTGCACTCTGGGACCCAAGGTTATATTGATTAAGTCCACTGGGTGTCTATTGTCCTTGCTTCACTCTCCCTTTGGCTTTAACCTTTAATTAAGGTTCAAAATGTTTACTTAACTGAACATGCATCCAACACCACACTACAATGACAAACTAGTCTTATCATTAATAACAAACAACCGCAATATGCACACAGTTTAAATTCATTCATGTTCAGTGTAATGGGGCCATCACATGAAAGGAGACAATACAATGAAATATTTAGTCCTGATATCCCCCAACTATCAATACTCTGCCCACCATAGAGTAATCATTCTAGACCTCCTCTCAGCCATGAAGAGCTGTTGGCTGTGGGTACCTGCCTGTGTGGCTTCCTCCAGGCCAGGTGGCACTGGCATTCTGTTTATTTTGCCTTCTAAATTGGCAGTTTTGTATAATGTTGGTGCAATCTTTAAGATGTCACCATGATAAAGTCATGAGCATGGGTGGACAAGGGTTCAGCGCCTGTGCTTGTCATCAGCCTAGAGAGGGAAAGAAGACTGCTCACCTATTCCTCTTTGCATTCTGGCCTACAAAATGTGATGGTCACTTCACAGACTCGTAATAGGCTTCTGCTTCAGGGCTTGTTTTTTTTGTGGGGTTGTTTGTTTTGTAAATGAGGGTGAATTAAAACACACAAGCTGTATAATTTATTTTAATTAACTTTTAGAAAAGACAAATACATAATTTTTTGGCATAATAGTTTTGTTTTTCAATACACTTTGTATATCTGTCAATAAGCTTATGTATTCTCTTATTTAGGCTGAGCCGAGAGCCACGAATGCACCACCTGACTGCAGATAATTTTTGATTAACCCTCGTATTTGTATACTTCACTTTTGTTCCTCCATTGGCTCTTCCGTTCAACCAAGTTCTAATGATCTGGCCGGCTATTTTTAGGCTTGTTGCTGTCATGGCTGTGATAGTTGTGTTTTTAATTCTCAGTTCTAGTGTTCCCTGTCTGCATTTTCAATGACACAAGTTACAATGTATGCAGCATGAACAAGTTCTATATACAGGGAGGCCCCGGTTAACTTCAGGGTTACATTCTTGGAAAAAGTGACTTCAGGTGAAACGACGTATAGCGAACACTATTTCCCAAAGAATTAAATGAAATATGGTGTATTATGTAAAGTTTATTTTGATGGTTGATATTTATTGGCTAAATAGAGGTGGATTGGAGAATGAGTGGTAAAGTTATTGGGATGTAGAGGCATTAAAATCTGCCTCTTCAATTGTAACCTCTTCCTGTCTCTTTTCCTGGCCCTTATCTGCTTGAACAAAATTTGTCCAATGTCTGCTGCACAGCCTTTTTCCTTTTCTCAAGTAAAACTTCTTGTAACAGTTGTCAGCACCTGCATGAATTGTCCTTACCGTGGTTGGAGGTAAACCATGGACTTTACCGATATCAACAACCTGACCGCCAGCCTAAAAACGACATAACACATCTAACGTCACCTCAAGAGTAACACTTTTCCTGGTTCCCTTACAACCAGACACACTATCAGCACTTACTGTGCAGTTTGAACTCATAATTATGGTTGATTACACAATAAAATGCTGGGAAAACGCACCGCACAAAATGTAAAATGGCATCGTTAATGCAAAACTGACAACAACAACTGAGTAAGGAGACGCTCCACAGCGGTAACACTACGTGGCGTTACGTATTTCCTCCGCAAGCTAGTAAGAGAGTGCAGCATAGCAACACAGGTGATGACATTATGGCGGAACGTAGCGACATAAAGTGAAATTATGTCCCCTGTGTGACAACGATGTTGTAGCGAAACGACGTTATAGCGAAACAACATAAACTGAAGTGACGTATAGTGGGGCCTCCTTGTATGTATTTATGTGCAATTTGTTTAAAATTGTTACATATTATATTATTCATATACACTGATACATTGTGATTATAGTACTAATTTTGAGTTATTATTTTTTTTTAAGTTTTTAATTTTGTCTTATACTGACTTAATCTTGTTACACATAATATTGTAACATATACACTTAGACATTAAGCTATAGACCTAATTTTGTGTATACTTGTTTGAAAGTAACTACTGGATGTGAAATTGCCTAGAAAATCACAAAGAATCAATAAATGATGGGGTTGGTTGCTATGTCCTGTAACAGAACATGCAACTAACTGTTTACTGTTTGGCAGTCTCCAGTCTTGACTTATTACAACAGAAATGATATTGATTTATTTGGTTGTTTCGGGACTTGAGATTTAAATATTGAGCACAACCCACTACTGGCAATGCTGACCGTATTCCGGTATGAACCTAAGGCCTATCCACGTCAATGTGGAAGTACTAAACTGTCACCAAACTCTAATGTCACAAGACTCAGGGCATGCCCTATGGCTCTGTCTCCCTCTGAAGATGGCAATGATTATGGATTGGTTATGCACGCCTCTACCTCATCTCTACCAGTTTTAACCAATAATACATTGGATGACAATCAGTGTTCAGAATAAATCTATAAGCATGAGATAAATCAGGGAAAAAAAACTAGAAGATTGAATAAACTCAACCATATCAGTACCTTGATCTTCCCAGCAGTGAGCTTATGGTTGTCAAACACATAAACATCAACTGCCACATCAGCAGATGCTTCCATCAGTGTGCCATCTTCTTGAACTGAGTCATTGAAATCCACTTCTGCTGTCATCTTCAGAACACTGCAATGATAAGCAGGCTAGGAATGATTATTTCACATAAACTATTGTATCCCCTGACATTACAAGAACAGTGATAGCAATGGTTCATGCACTTGCTTACCAAGACAGTGGTCCAGGTTCAGTCCTCAGTTTTCCAACCAGTTCAGCCCTGGAGTTGACTCTCCATGTCTTCTTCTTAAAGTCTATGTCGAGTGGTGTTTGTTATGTCTGCTCACAACCTTCTGTTTCATGTACTGCCAATCATTTCTGATACTGACATTCCTCTATGTCATGATGTTCAAGTGTCTAGCATCTGATCTCTCTGAGTCATCCTCTGCCTCTTCTCCTCCAACTCTCCCATTATCAGTGTGTATTTCAGCTTTCCCTTTCTATGATGTGCTCAAAGAATATCAACAGAGTTCTAATGATGTAACCAGTTCTCTTTGTGAGTTACCTTCTTTCAAGATAATTTCATTACGCTTCTTATCTAGCCCTGGTCTTCCCATCATTCTATAAAACATCTGGTGTGCTGACACCGAGGTAAGGGGTTTAACCCCTAGATCGGACAGTTGGACTAAAATGTTGACTTCTCGTCTTTGACTTTTTTTTTCTTCATATCCCTTACAGGACATTGCAGTCAACATCAGCATTTTTCAGCTGCTGTTGATGTACAGGCAAGATTACGCTCAGCAGTTTGCCATTGCTTTCTGAGCGACCGGCTCACATACCCTTAAGTTACCAATGCGGCAAGAACCACTACCAATTCTTGTGCAAATTACAAGTACCTCTGAAGTTGGAGTTGATGGCAAGGGACACTGGTAATAGGGAAAGCTAATCCACGTGCAAAATTCAATCCAATGCTACTAGCAGTAGTGTGTATGGACTACGCTTGAGTTCAAAGCAAGCGAGTGGCAAAATAAAACCCCAAAAAGACAGCATATAATTTTCAGAATTCTCTGTTAAATGTCGGGGAAGAGAAATGACCACCCCACCTCATTATGTTGTACCGAACCCATGTGAAGGCCTAACACCTCACACCCCAAAGGCAGAATGGAATTAACTTTTCCATTACTAATGAGACTGCAAAATAATTTCAACTGTTTGAAACCTTTCATACAATCATTAAAAGAAACAAATTCAATCATGTTAATTTACAATCTAACATGCAATCTTGAAAGACTGCAAGTAAGATAGTTTGGCCATGTTTCACATTAATCAACAGAGCCTGCTCCATAAAAGCAGTACTACTCAGATGCAACAGAAATAAAGGAAAAGGTTAACCTTACAAAGAGTGTATAAACAGCATGACTTAGGAAACAAACTGCTCAGTGTATGAAGCATTGAAGGTAGTGCGATCATATCAAGTGTTCATATTTATGGTCAACCCATCAATTACAGTGAACAACTATTTTAACCCATCTTAGGTGATGGTACAATGCCACATTGTTTTGTAGAGGTGGCTCTTGCTGTTTATACAGTGATAACGTAACTATTTATAAAGAGAAAACAAGCAAGAACTGTACATAAAATCAAACATAAATTTGCAAACATCATCACAAAGCAGGCCCTTTGCAGAATGCTGCTCTAAGTCATATCATGCCAAAAAGTGTCTCGATCTCTTGCCACTTGTCCTCCCCCACACAACCTCACGCCCAAGACGTCTGTGATATCTAGTGTCCATCTTCCCCCACACAACCTCACACCCAAGACGTCTGTGATATCCAGTGTCAATCTGTGGGCTGTTTAACCTCTGCCTCTTGCATTACACATAATAATTATTAACTCATTCAGTAACAGACAACTCACTGTGTGTTTTATTGGTTACTCCTTTCATGATATGTTGCTCCTAACTCCTATTCTTCATCAACCTGTTACGCTAAGCCATTCTTTTCCAATGTTTACTTAAACTTATTTTTTATCCTATTGTGTTGTTATTATTTGAACCCCTTCAGACCTAGACATGTTTTAATTTCATTAACACATGCTTTAGGATAGAATAAGTTAAAGTAACAACTTGTTAGGCTAGAATGAGTAAAAGTAACAATTTGCTAGAATAGAATGGGTTAAAATAACAACTTGTTAGGCTACAATGAGTAAACGTAACAATTTGCTAGGATAGAATGAGTAAAAGTAACAACTTGTTAGGCTAGAATGAGTAAAAATAACAATTTGCTAGGACAGAATGAGTAAAAGTAACAACTTGTTAGGCTAGAATGAGTAAAAGTAATAATTTGCTAGTATACAATGAGTTAAAGTAACAATTTGTCAGGCTAGAACGAGTTAAAGTAAAAAAATATTTGGCTAGAATGTGTTCAGTAACAACTTATTAGGATAGATAAACTCTAGTGTGATGTTGTAACCTTCACATTGTCTCCCTCTTCCTTTTACATCCCTGTCTATTCCATTTGACTTCTTTCTGTACCAAGCAACCCACCATATGTTTACTGACTACTCCATAGATTATACCGTTTTATCTTTTTTCCTAACTCCTTCCATCCCAGCCAATTATTACTTCAACTCTTGTTACTGTAACTCAGTATATTACAGCTGTTACTTTGGGACGCAGAGGTGTTTCCAAGGCACCAGGGCCGGGTTATATACTGGCCAAGACCTATTGACGCGTCCTCGTCGAGCGTCCTGGGCAACAGGTCCCTTCGGGGTCCTGGCTGAAGTCAATAGGATCGCTGATTCCTCCGAAGTCGGAGAGTGTCTGTCTGCACACCAATAAGCCAGACATGGGACAACGGATACTCACGCAAACCTCAGGTCCTGTATGACATCACACTGATGTTGGACAACAGGATGTCTTCATCCGACATACAGGACTTCGCGTTGGAGCTCAAGCCAACGAACACAAGCAAGCAAGCAAGCAAGCTGTTACTTTTAACTCTTTGAGATGGAGATGTAGTGTGAGTGGAGAGATTCACTGGGATGGTGAGAGTGTAATAGTCTCAGCATGAGAGAGATAAGAGGGAGAGGAGAGAGGCAGAGGGGATATGTGTGGTGTGTGTGTGTGTGTGTGTGTGTGAGAGAGAGAGAGAGAGAGAGAGAGAGAGAGAGAGAGAGAGAGAGAGAGAGAGAGAGAGAGAGAGAGAGAGAGAGAGAGAGAGAGAGAGAGAAGATAAATTTATCAGTTTAACATGTGGAGCAAACATAACTTGCCCTTGAAACCTGCTTCCATCCCATACTCGAAGAACTTTACACTGGTTGACCTCCAAGTCACAGACACGAATAACCTGAGGAAATAATTGATCTACTAGAGGCAGATGACTCTATCACCGCAGCTTGAATAACAAACCAAATCTCTCAAAATGGTGCATATCATGCCATATCAAATGTACAGCACAATATGTATGAGAGAAATTGAGGATACAGAAAGACTATCATGGAGTAGGGAGGTTAAGAAATTCAGTCTCAGCTATAGCATGCGCAAACTGCAGTAAATCACATCACAAATGTTAAACTGTATCATTCAGTGTTCAAAGTGATATCTATACAGTGTTATTTCCAAGCCACATGCTAACTGTTGTACATTTTGATAGGTCAATTAATGTTGTATTAATGTTGTCATCGTTAAAATGTCAACACATGACAGTTTATATGGATTACATACATATCATCCTCCACTTAGCTTCAATATCCAAGAAAACTGCCTCAACTGCTCCCAGTGTGATATGTACAGCTTTTGCAATTAGTACTAGCAAAAAGTGCTGTTTTTAACTATCCATCTGTGGGCTGGTTAACCTTTGCCTCTTGCATTACACATAATAATGATTAACTCATTCAGTAGCAGACAACTCACTATGCTTTTTATTCGTTACTCCTTTCATGATATATTGCTCCTAACTCCTTATTTTTCATCAACCTGTTTACTTAAACTACTTTTTTTCTTATAGTGTTATTATTATTTGAACCCTTTCAGATCTAGACATGTTTTAATTTCATTAACACACATTTTAGGATAGAATGAGTTAAAGTAACAACTTGTTAAGATAGAATAAGCTAAAGTAACAATTTGATAGGCTAGAATGAGTAAAAGTAAAAATTTGCCAGGATAGAATGAGTTAAAGTAACTTGATAAGCTAGAATGAGTAAAAGTAACAATTTGCTATGATAGAATAAGTTAAAGTAATAATTTGTTAGGATAGAATAAGTTAAAGTAACAACTTGTTAAGCTATAATAATCTAAAGTTACAACTTGTTAGGATAGAATAAGTTAAAGTAACAATTTATTAGGCTAGAATTAGTAAAAGTTACAATTTGCTAAGATAGAATGAGTTAAAGTAACTACTTATTAGGATAGAACAAGTTAAAGTAAAAACATGTTAGGACAGAATGAGTTATGTAACAACTTGCTAGGACAGAAAGAGTTAACATAACAGCATGTTTGGCTAGAATGAGTTAAGAAACAACCAATTAGTATAGATAAACTCTGGTGTAATGGTATAACCTTCACATTAATGAGTATCTCCCTCTTCCTCTGATATCCCTGTCTACTCTATTTGACTTCTTTCTGTACCAAGCAACCCACCGTATGTTTACTGACTACGCCATACATATATTATAGTCCATAAATTAGTTGCTGCAACCCTCCTAAATAAGCTGGACATTCCTGATTTAATGTATGAACTAGAAAGTGTAAATAGAATATATAGTGTATACGCATCCACTCCATGAGTAACATTAAAATAGAATGCTGCACTTATACATACAAGAATTTCGCACAGCTGCAGGAGATTTGGCAGCAGACAGCCATGCATTTGTTTTTCCATAAAATGGTATGAGTGCCGGTCTTTCAGAAAGCAATGGTAAACTACTGAACATACACCTGCCAAGAAATCACAAACAGCTAAAAAATGCTAGGATTAATTGTGATGTCCTGTAAAGGGTATGCAAATAATTTTTTTATTTCATGCGTATGGATACTGCCTAGAGGATTAACGTCATTAGGTTCTTCTATTTTGTGAAACAGAGAAAACAAGAACTGTCACAAAACACTTATTTACAATACTTTACATTTAATATTTAAGATTTTGTTATCCCTGTCTATCTTTCATCATATATGTCCATTGAAGCCTGCTGGCTGAAGCTTCATCTTGTCTTCAGCACTTGTATTGGTCTAATATTGTCTCATCTATCAAATGACCTAGTATGATAGACATGTTGTAATAGAATGATCCCGGGCCGTTTTCCTTTGAAGACACAAATTAATCAGTGAATTTGGTTCACATTTTGACGTAATGTAGCCTACCTGGCAAAGAAGATTAAAATACTCTTTTGGTTGAACCTCTGACAACTTTCTTGCAGTTCTAACAGAGGCTAGTGCACCATGTTCCTGCCACCACTGCAGCAAGTTTTTAACCTTATGGAAGATATACCAAGATAACAGTCAGTAGGTGATAGGAAGTATATCTCATACAGCTGTCTACACATTGTATGTCTTATTTTGTAATACCAATGTACTTTGAAATACAAATTACAGATGACATATTTTAGTGTCTGTGCCTGCTTTCTTATTTTATATAAATGATTCATTTGTTTACTTCATCTGATCCATTTCTATAGTATGTACCTAACACGAAGCAGCAAAATATGCCAGACATTGAATGTGCAATCTGTTGTTTGTGTATTCTTTGTGTAAATAATTAAATTAACAACTTTCTTTGGTCATGTGATGAGAAGAGAGGCACTGGAGAACATCATGACAACTGGAAAGATCGAGGGGAAGAGAGGCAGAGGCAGACCAAGAAAAATGATGCTGGATGGATTGGGACGGTGGCATGGAGGAATATCATCAGCAGAGTTGATCCAGAAAACCAAAGACCAAGATCTGTGGAAAGTCATGAAAGCCAGCCAGCATGGCACTTGATAATGATGATAGCTTTTGTGATGATGATGATGATGATGATATATTCTTTATACTTCTTAGTTTTTCTATGAGCAGTATGAAAATCCCCTGCCCGCTTGCTGGGCCAGTCGCAGGTTTAGAACAGACATCTGAACACAAAAAATCCTAAAAAGAATGGAAGCAGTACTTCGAACTTCTCAACATTCCAACAGATGCCACAGGAATTCAGGAAACCGACACAGATGCCATCAAAGAACTAGAACCAGACATACTGAAAGAAGAAACTGGAGAAGCCGTCAGATTAGGATCATTTAATAAATCACTGGGAAAAGATGAAAACAGCATGGCTACATAGACTATTTAACAATGTTTGGGAAGATCAAGACACCATGAGACTGGGGAAATGCCATAATTACTCCAATTTGGAAAAACAAAGGCAATAAAAGAGACTGCACACAATACATAGGCATTTCCCTTTTGAGTCATACTGGAAAAATATTTTGCAAAATTCTTGAAAAAAGATTATGAACTACAATAGAACCCCAGCTAAGCAAAACACAACCTGGATTTAGGAAAAACAAAGGATGCACAGATGCCATCTTTGCTCTTAGACAACTTATAGAAAAATCAATCGAATTTAATGAAACACTCTATTTAGCCTTTGCCGACCAAGTATAGGCATTTGATAGAGTAGATAGAAACAAGCTGTTGGAAATACTTAAACAACATGGAGTGAGTACTCATCTAACAAACTTATGTAGAAGCTTATACAACAGTGAATGCATAGTTAGAACTGGAGGACACTCAGAACCATTCACCATAAGATCCAGAGTACGACAAGGTTGTGTCTGGTTCCCCCCTCTTGTTCATAACCTATATAGACCGCATATGCAAAGAAACCAGCCAAACAGAGACCGCAAGGACACCGCATGATGAACAGAAAACGGAAGAAGAACCAACGGCACATTACACCATTAAAGAACTCCTATTCATGCACAATCAAGCACTAATAGCAAAATCAGAAGCAGAATTACAGGTCCATATAAATAGTCTAAACGAAGTGTCCAAGGAACATAACATGAAAATTAGCACAAGTAAAACAGAGGTAATGACTATAACCAAAGAAGAAAACACAACAAAGATTCATCTAAAAGAACACCAACTGAAACAAGTAAAGAGCTTCAAGTATTTAGGAAGTATAATATCATCAAATGGCAAATCAGAAGACGAGAATGAAAACAGATGCAATAAGGCAAACCAATTTATTGGACAAACGGCACCAATACTAAAGAGCAATTGTTACTAAGGAAGCACTCAACAACACAATTTTTCTACCAACTCTATGTTACCAATACCAAACCTGGACAATGGCAGAAGAAGAGAAAAG
>JACEFZ010008452.1:0-38903 GCA_014155875.1 Cepaea nemoralis
GAGCAATGAGACACATACATACATATATGTGTGCTTCATAGATTATACCAAGGCATTTGATAAAATAAAACATGATGAACTGATTAAAATGATGGAAGATATTAACATTGATGGGAAAGACCACAGGATGATATAGACTATTTACTGGAACCAAGTAGCAGCAATAAAAATGGGATATAAAGGGGGCAATTATAAACAAATAAAGCTAAGAGTGAGATTGGGGTGTGTCTTGTCACGGGATATCTTTTCCATCTATAGTGAAATACATAGTGTATTTTTAATGACTGTGCAGTGTTTAAAAAATAATGCCTGTCCAAATTTTGTATTTACTTATTATGTTGCATATATATGATTTACAGATATTGAATACAAACCTTCGACCGGCAATGTTTTTAAACGCTGCACTGTAATTAAAAGTACACCGTATAATAATGAGATAGATCAAAGAGAGGCCATGACTACTAATCGGAGGCTATAATATAAATAATATACGCATTGCAGATTACACAGTGGTGGATAATGCAAAAGATCTACAAAGCTGGACATTGTGGTAACGGAGAGTGCAAAGAAAGGACTCGCCTTGAATATCAAGAAAACAGTAACAATGGTGATATCAAAGTAAAACGTTACACCAAAATGTGAAATGGAAATGGAAGGGAAATTTCTTAACCAAGTGGACAATTTTAAATACCTAGGGGAACTTATAACATCAGGTGGAAGATGCACAACAGAGATTAAGAGCAGAATAGGTCAAGCAAAAGCTGTATTTCAGAAAAAATGAAGAAATCTTATGCATTAAGCCACTATCATTGAATGTAAGAAAGAGAGTGCTGAAGTGCTATATAGAACATGTTTTGCTGTATGGCAGTAAATCTTGGAATGTAAATGAACAAATTAGAAGAACTTGGAAGCAACAGCGATGAGGCTCCTGAAACGAATGTTGCGAATTCCTTGGATTGCCAAAGTAAATAACAACGATTGCCTGAAAGAGACCATTGAAACTATAACAGTATATACAACAATATGAAAGAGACAAATAGCTGTCTTTTGCCATGCAATGAGAATAGAGGCATTGAAGAACTTATAACATCAGGTGGAAGATGCACAACAGAGATTAAGAGCAGAATAGGTCAAGCATAAGCTGTGTATATACTGAGAACAATAATTGAACGTTCTATAGAAGTAAACAAAGATCTATATCTTTACTTTATTGACTACACAAAGGCCCTCGATAAAGTGAGACATGTCGACATGATATGGGTGCCTGAAGATCTACAAACTGACGGTAAAGACCTTAGACTTGTAAAAAAAAACGTATATTGGAAGCAACTAGCTGCAATAAGGATTGATAATGAAGTAGGACAATATCAGCCTATTAATAGAGGTGTGAGACAGGGATGTATAATGACTCCAGATCTTTTTTTCCCCTGCAGAGTGAAAATATTTTCAGAAATGTAGAGGATATAAATGGAATCAGCATTGGAGGACGAAACATCAATAACATTAGGTATGCAGATGATACAGTATTGATTGCAGACAATGCGCAGTATCTGCAAGAATTATTGGATGCGGTTGTTGTACACAGTGAGCAAATGGGGTTAGAATTAAATTGTAAAAAGACACACAGGTTATGGTCGTCACTAGGAAGAACAAAGTGCCACAATTTAATATACAAGTAAATGGAAATATTCTTAAACAAGTGAATCGGTACAATTATCTCAGAACAGTCATAACATCTGATGGGAAATGCCTTGAAGAGATTAGAACAAGAATCACCATGGCCAAAGTAGCCTTTAGCAAGATAAAAAACATTTTGACCAAGAAAAGGATGTCAACTGAAACGAGAAAAAGAGTGTTGAGGGAATACATAGAACATGTACTTTTGTATGGAAGTGAATGCTTGGACAATGAGCAGTCAAGCTGAAAAAACATCTGATGGCTATGGAAATGTGGTTTCTGAGGAAAATGCAAAGAATACCATGGACAGCCAGAAAAACCAATGACCAAGTACTACAGGAGACAAATGAAAATCGTAAACTGATTAGAGAAATTAGACGTAGACAGTCAACATTTTTTGGACATCTTATGAGAAGAAATGGATTGGAGAACTTAGTGACGACTAGCAAGATCGAGGGGAGGAGACCAAGGGGAAGACCGAGAAGTAAATACCTGGATGGCTCGGCCACTTCGAATGGTCGAGACAGGAACACGAAGCTGATGCACGACTCTGGTGATCAAGTGAGATGGCAGAACATGACCGCCCCCGCTTATCGCCATGGCACATGAAAGATGGATGGGATATGTAATGATTTCTTCTAATAGTGAATCATAATGTTAGGTAGGCAGGTAGACAGAACATGAGGGGTGGCTGGCTGACAGACACATTATTTGTATTTAATCCCGAATGCATACCAAAGTGATACAATAATAATACACAGAACTGTATTTAGCTCCAAATATTTCTTTGTTTACTATGACCCTGAGCTAAGATCCATAAACTAAGAATACTGTGTATTTGCTATTACCAGATATATTATATCCCAATGTGGTTTAAGACAATCTCACTAAATCATGTTTTATGCTTTTCTAATTTAGTTCCGCCATCATCCCTGGCCTAGGCGTTAGCGACTTCCTCCGTAATCCCGTATACTCACGTGAGTAACGTGACGACGGCGAGAATCGGTAACGGTTCTAACCGCGTCAGTAACTTGAGGGGGTATGTGAGCCGGTTGCTCAGAAAGCAATGGCAAAGTACTGAGCGTAATCTTGCCAAGAAATCAACAATCATCTGAAAGATGCTGATGTTGACAGCGATGTCCTGTAAAGGATATGCAAACATTAAAACATTTAGTTCCAATTATAAGGCACAAAATTATGTACCTGCAAAAATAAAATAAAATACTGATACTGGACGACGTAGACTGTTGAACTAGTTTTTAAATTGTGTATGACCCTAGGAGGCCACTAAAAATGGTTTCTTTTCAGTAAAGTTGGTCCTTCTACTGTTGAACCGAGATTAAAATATGTACCAGGAAATTTTTTGGGAAGTAAAAGTGGCTGGCAAAATGTAGAGCACATCACGTATCATTTGCCGATTCTCCTTCTTCTTTTTCTTCTTCTACTTTATTTTTCAGCAAAGAAATTGTTACTTTATTGGTCTACTTCCACGGTTACATACTCTTGTTTACATTGCCAGTACATCTCGTGTTAAACCAACATCACACTTCAAACACAGTCATCAAGGTTTGCAATACCTAAACACAACCACACATACAATTATGGAATGTCATGCAAACATCAAATGAAACTGTCTCACTTCCTCGCCACTCACACCTCGACAATAGCAAATGTGGGCTAAAAGTCACCATTCACACACGGTTGTTCACAGGTAAATTCCAGTATACAATGCAGAAAGTTCTGGCCATGCTAATTAAGATTTCAAATGCACTTGGCAGAATAACTCTCAGAGTTCCAGGGCTTCAGCAGCAGAGACCCAAAGGGGAAAGTAACCACTACGCTACATCATGAATGCAAGACTTTCAAAGAGGATACCTGCACCGTGGATGTGGCCACTGGAGAAGCCAGGTTTCTTAAGATGCTCCGACCAATTATAAATAGTTAAGAACACATAACGCAATGACTGGGATTCTTGAGGAAGCGCTAATCACATATTACAGGTTATTGTGTCTGACAGAGTTATGGCCTCAGTATTGTCTCATGGGGAAGAGCTAATCACACATAACAGGCTATTGTGTCTGACAGAGTTATGGCCTCAGTATTGTCTCATGGGGAAGAGCTAATCACACATAACAGGCTATTGTGTCTGACAGAGTTATGGCCTCAGTATTGTCTCATGGGGAAGAGCTAATCACACATAACAGGCTACTTGTGTCTGACAGAGTTATGGCCTCAGTATTGTCTCATGGGGAAGAGCTAATCACACATAACAGGCTATTGTGTCTGACAGAGTTATGGCCTCAGTATTGTCTCATGGGGAAGAGCTAATCACACATAACAGGCTATTGTGTCTGACAGAGTTATGGCCTCAGTATTGTCTCATGGGGAAGAGCTAATCACACATAACAGGCTTATTGTGTCTGACAGAGTTATGGCCTCAGTATTGTCTCATGGGGAAGAGCTAATCACACATAACAGGTTATTGTGTCTGACAGAGTTATGGCCTCAGTATTGTCTCATGGGGAAGAGCTAATCACACATAACAGGTTATTGTGTCTGACAGAGTTATGGCCTCAGTATTGTCTCATGGGGAAGAGCTAATCACACATAACAGGTTATTGTGTACTGACAGAGTTATGGCCTCAGTATTGTCTCATGGGGAAGAGCTAATCACACATAACATGCTATTGTGTCTGACAGAGTTATGGCCTCAGTATTGTCTCATGGGGAAGAGCTAATCACACATAACATGCTATTGTGTCTGACAGAGTTATGGCCTCAGTATTGTCTCATGGGCGAAGGATAAGTCTTGGCATTAGACACTTGGTGGTAATGTTTGTGCCTGGTAAACTAACATTCTGACTCACTTCAACAAACACAGCTTTATAAACTATATACACAATTATACTAAAAGTTTGTTGCATATCCTTTTCAGGGCATCATAGTCAACCCCAGCATGTTTGGCTGTTTGTGATTGCGTGGCAAGTTTCAGCAGTTTGCCACAGCTTTCTGACCGACAGGCACTCATACCTTTGTATAGGAACCAACGCAAGGCTGTCTGCTTCGAAATTGCCGGCAGCTGTGATTCGAGTGTAGTATGAGTAGAATTAGTCTCACCATATAGCAACAACCATTAAAGTGCATTCTTCTTCGACCATAAGACTATTTGTGCTCAAGTTGTGGAACTAGAATGCTCTCGCAGGTACTGCAAACAAACAGCAACAATGTTTTATATCTCATGCACAAAACACCATAGATATTACACACAAATCTACGCATGAATACATACTAGTAAAATATTTCGGTTTCCTTGCTGATATACTAGTTTGCTATAAAAAAAAGTAAAGATGTATGGACGAGAAACAGGTAGCCGAGTGAGAAAGCACTTGATAGACCAAATGACCATGAGTAAAGACACACTATGTTAGTTTACATACAAATTGAATGTACTTTAATAACAAAATTTCCTTAAAATTAACAATCCATTACAAAAACATATCAAATGAGTAGCTTCATTTATCAGAAGAGTATCATAGCACAAAAATATGATGAAAATAGGTTTTTAATCAAGACCAAGACAATTTATGATTTTTCATGAAATTTAAACTTAATTTAATACAAAAGATGGCTTCTATGCAAGCTTTATAAAAAAAAAATAGGGACATGGTAAAAATGTAGAAAGTGTTAAAATATTTGTAAATGTTCCAAATATTGAAAGAAAAGACCAAAACAAATCAAAATTCATCACAGGACGTAAATTGGCACAGGAGCACTGTTTGTCTTTATAAGAAGGCAGCAGGTAAACAGCTATCTAATCTTCTTCCATCGTTGTCGTGAAATATGTCTATAACTACAATGTTGCCTCCTTATGAATTTAACGATCTTTTTTATTTCATTCAGCGGTGCATAGAATTTATCATCCACTCTTGTCTCTCTAGGCCAAAATGTGTGCCTAGATATGTTGTATTTTGGAATGTCTTGAAGTATGTGCTCTGCCGTCTGCGACGCCAATCCACATGTGCACATAGCTGATTCACCAATCTTAAATTTTGTATACATGTGGTTGCGTAATCTAGTGAGTCCTGTTCTGAGGCGCAGAATAATGACTTGTTATTGTCTGTTCATAACGTGGTAGTCATCTTGAGCAGGCTTTGGTGGCTTTCTGACTGACTTAATCATTCTTTCCTATTGGTGGTATGTAATGGGCACATCAGGTTGTTCTTCTTTAGCTCCTTCCTTAGCCAATCGATCTGCTCTGTCGTTTCGGGTATTCCATAGTAGGATGGTATCCACTGTATGGTGACCTTATGCTGACTGGCTAACTTCAGAAAGTAGTGTCCTTAGCACTGGCAATTTCCCAGACAGGAGCGCCTCGAGTACTGATTTTGCAATAGCACCACAGGTTGAGTACCATGGCTGGTATTTAGTAATGTCTCTGTTGCTATCATGATTGCCTCAATTTCAGCATCATAGTTATGGCAATACTTTCCTGTTGGAACTCTCACCGTGTTCCTAGTATTATTTGGGTATTCTATGCACACTCCCGTTCTTCCATTTCGAACAGCATTTTGTGCTGACTCATCCGTGTAGATTCGGATCCAGAGGTATTCTTTATCAAAGAAGCTGAGAGTGGCTATTCTCCGCTGTAAACTGTTCTGGTCTTCCTTGTCAAATACTCCTCGCACTTTTGTCTGGATTTGTAGTGATAGTCTACGTTCATCTTTCCATGGAGTTCGCTCTGGAATAGTTGTCAGGGGGATAACAACTGTGGGCATGTCGGTGGTTTCCTTGCAGAATCGTTTGGCTTGGTGGGTAAAACAACTTCTTTTTAACTTTCTCATAGCTAAGTTATAAAATCTGTTCTTCATAGGGTGGCCTGGCAAGCTGAGGAACTTTTCTGCTTGTATTAGCGTTTTCGTATCTCTGCGCTCTCTCAGTGCTTGGGTCCTCCCCATCTTCTCCATATCCTCTATAGGGGTTGATCTCATCCCTCCTGTGGTGACTCTAAGTGCTTGATTTTGCACCTTGTCCGGTTCCTGTAGTGTGGTTTTTGATGCTGAACTTAACGCAGTTGACCCATAATTCAGGTGTGGTCGTATGCTCTGTTGATAAACTTTGCTAAGTATTTTCCTACTGGCTCCCCATGTGGTTCCACTTAGCTTTCGCAGGATGGCTAGTTTCTTTCTGTATGAGATGATTGCCATAAATAGGCTCCACAGAAAGCCATATCACCATGACGCAATGGGAGAAAATACAAAGTGTCTCCTCACGAGAGATTGAGGCAGTGAACACAACTGTGTACAAGACATACCACAGCTCTTCCAGAACCCTCATCACAAACTGATTCTTGAAAGGGAACAGTACTTGAGAAGATGTAGCCTGCGATGAGAGGCTAAATTACATGCAAAGATTGAGCTATGTGAACACACAATCTAAGCAGAATATAAAACTGTAGAAGATGTGTACACAACTAAACATTAGATAATGAGAGACAGTAGTTAGATAATGACATAAATAAGACCGCTTATCAAACAATAATTTACTACAGTCCCGTGACAAAGAAGAAAAATGTGCTGATTCATGCTCTCCAATGATGGGTAGTGTAAATATGTTTTTTTTTAAAAATGATCTACGAGCCTAATTATCTCTTTTTTTTAAATACTGGTTCTTGACGATCATATTAATACATTTTTGTAATGTACACACCTGTAAATCTGTGGGGTATTTTTGGGGTGGAAAGGAAAGGTGAAACTAGAGATAATAAATCATAAATAATGGCAATAATACTAAGAATGGTTAATTGAGTTCAGTGGTACATATTAGGAATATAGAACTATATGTGAAAGTATGTGCTTGAACATGTATAGTATGAAGCGTGTACTTGATGGGAGTTGAAGTTTGCTTAATCTGGAAGTAGCTGGGACATTTTATGTTAAAATGTGTGATAATGTGTGTGAGCGTATTGTGTGATGACTGTTAGTGGTAGCGTTTCGGCTTGACCATATTAGGTGTCTGTATTCAGCTGTTTTGGGTATTTGACTGTTGTGGTAGGCATTTTGCTTAGGAAGATTGTTTTGTATATGTCAGTTTTCTTGTTTTTGTGTGTTTCTATTAGTTTTTGTAGCAGTCTAAGTAGCTGTGATTGTTGTATAAGTATAGTATATATGTTCTTCTGTTTATTGAATGGTGTGACTGCATAGTTGGCATGGTGCTATTTACTTGGATCTCTGTGCTATTCAAATAGGGCTGCGTGGTCTCGAGGTATTGTGTCCGACTCGAGTGCTGAAGGTTCCGGGTTCAGGCCCCGGTGAAGATCGGGATTTTATCACGTGAACGTCTAGTAATAAAATGTATCCTGGTCTCTGGGTAGTGAGAACGGACGCCCGTGTGTATTATTGCGCACGTAAATAATCCCTTGGCAGTTGGAAATCGAAAGAGAGTAGCCTAACGGCGCTGTCCGAGTTAAAAATTGAGTTAAAAATCTACCAAAAGTATTTAAGGATAGTCGCCGGTGCTACGGAGTTCGTGCACTGAGCTGAGTTTCTCCAGACTCAAGTTTGAGTTAGGAGGAGAACGGAGCACTTATGGGTTACACCCGTGTGCCGTGATGTTGATCCATCGACTAAACTAAACTATGTGTGCTTTTCTTTCTGTGGTCGGTGTCATGTTGTAATTTAGTCTGTATGTTATTTCCTTGGCTTTTGGTGTGATGTGTTTGTTGTGTTAGTGAAAATAAAACTATAGTATTTAATGTAGTATTTGCATGCTCTTTTGATTCTCAGTTGTAATGGTGGTGCTTGTTGTTTCACCAAGTATTTTTAAATCTGCTTGGTTGTCAGCTCTGTTGAATGTTCATGGCTTGGTATTTCTCGCATACATTTACAATTATGGTTGTGTGTGTAATAATGTGGTGCTGTTTTGTCTATTTCCCTAAGCCGGTGTATTCTATTTGAAATGTAGTATAGTAATGATAGTGAGTGTTAGTGTGGATGATTGACGATGTGTCCTACATAGTTGATTCTTAATGCTTGTATGTTTGTGTGTAAGCCTTGTAGAGTTAGTCCTCCTTGTTTCTTAGCTTATATTAGTGTTTTGTGTTGTATACTGTGAATGGAGTTGCTAAAGATGAAATGTCTGATGTGCTTGTTTATGTTTGTGAGTATATGTCTCGGGAGATCTAACACTGTATCTTATAATATATTATCTTAGGAATGATGACATTGTTTACATCTGTGCCTCTGTCAGGCATTGCCTATGTTTTGTATTTGTATGTATGTAGTTTGTCTATAATTTGTTTTGTCAGTGATTGCCATGTTTCTGTGTGTGTTTTTCTGGGATCGCATGGAAATGTGATCCCAGATATTTTCATATTGTCTGTGACTGTCAGATCTTGGAGAGGGGGGACGGGGGTGGGGGTTATTCTTCCACTTTCCAAGACGAATTGTTTTAAATTTGTGTATGGTTATTGTGGCCCCACTTCCCTCACTAAAATGTCTGAATGTGTGGAGCATATTCATTATGGATATGTTGGTTGTAGGGAAGAAAGCGGTGTCATCTGTATAAGCAATTAAAGTCGGCCCCCCTAACCGTTACGAAATATCCAATCTCATGCCAACAACTTTGAGTAGTCTTTTGCTACAATCATAGCAACGGGGCTGACGATGACGATGAGCTGATGATGACGTTGAAGATGAAGATGATATTTATACGGGGCGCTGTAATGCGTCTAACTAGTGTGGAAAGCATAATTATCATGCAGTATGCCCTTTAAGAAGGTCCCTCTCTCCACGACCCACCGAATACATTCCCGAAAGCCTGCAACTGAAGGTATACAACACGGTGGAGTTAAATATTGATATGGTAGAGGCTCAATAAGTAATGTATTCTTCTAGAAGTGAATCAAGAATGGTGGGTAAAGTCGAGGACAGAAAGTGAGGTATCACTGGCTGATAGACAAACTATTTGTATTCGAACCCGAATGTTTAACAAGTTGACAAGTTTAACTGATACACTAATAATAAAAAGAATTGCAATTATAGTTAAGTTAGTTGCAAATCATTTACAGGACGTCGCAGTCACCCACTGCAATTTTTTTGGTTGTTTGTGATTTCTTGGCAAGTTTACGTTAAGTAGTTTGCCATTGCTCTATGAACGACCGGCACTCATATATAACAGTTTGACTGTTATATAGTCAATGTAATGAGGCCAGGTTTAGAAATTTAAGATGTCTAAGTATAGAAGCTTTCTTTAGTTTTGTTTTCCCTTTCTAATTGAGAAAAGCGAAGATGCGCTGCACGAAGACATACAATGTCGTCGTTGCAGAATTAGTGAAATACGTCAGGGTGGCAACCAAAACATTGAAAAAGGCAGTTTTAGGTTTGGACAGCAGGCAGAACACACGTATCTTTAGGTTAGTCATCAGTTTAAGTTGGAGATTATCAAGAATGCATGTATGTTAGGAGAAGTCATTTGTCTATTCATGAGGAATACATCAGGGAACCTGCGTATTTATATTTAAGAAAATGGAAGAAAGCAAATTAAAAGACAAATAAAAAAAAATAACAAAGATGTCTTTATTGTATTAAGTGAACGACAAGGTATTTTTATTTCAGAATGATTTTATTAATTACTAATGACACTAATGATCAAGCTCCCTGAATAATAAACATGGATTTTTCCAGAAAAGAAAAATAATGTGTGTTGAATAATTTTCAACTTTCGAGGTTTACAATTCAAATTTGTTGAGGGAAATTCTTAGACAACTTGAAAATATCGATATGATGTGGCTACTACCACTGTATGAATCATTCATTCAATAGCATGTCCTTCGCAGAACCTCGCTCCCATAACAACCTTTCGGAAAATCTCTCGATCATAAGCAAGATGTCCCGCGTCTGATACACCCATCTGGAGATCATCCGCCACATCCTGCACCCATCTTCTCTTTGGCCTTCCTCTTCCTCTCTTCCCAGGCATATACCCTTCCATTATTGTTCTCCCCAAACTTTTGTGACGTTTCAAGTGACCAAAATATTTCAATTTTCTTTGTTTTATCGTCTTTAATAGCCAACCTTCTTCAATATTCAACTCTTGAAGTATGGATGCATTTGTTCTTTTCTTTACCCAAGATATTTTTAGAACTCGTCTATAACATTTATATCCAAAGGCGAGTATGCGCTGTTCAGCTTGTTTAGTAAGTGTCCATGTCTCACAGGCGTATGTTGCAATGGGAAAGATGCATGCTCTTAAAAATTTAATTTTTGTATTTCTGTCTGTCCCACTCCTTTAGTCTTTGAAGAGCAATTGATAGTCGCCGTTTAATTTCTTTCATTGTGTCACCGTTGTTGGTAATCAATGACCCAAGATATTTAAAATTTTCTACGACCTCCAATTTTTCCCAATTAATGTATATTTCTTTCTCCATAGTAGTTTTATCTGTATGCATTATCTTTGTTTTTACTATGTTAAGATATATGTTGTGATTTTCACTATTCAATTGGGTTTAGGCTATTAGGTTTTCTATGCCATTCTGTGTTGTGGATAGTAATACTGTATCATCAGCATATTGAATCTCCGGTATGTCATGACCGCCGATATTTAGGGCATCATATAGCTCCCTGTTTATGTCATCTCTTACATTTCTCATTATATTTTCGGCATACAGGTTAAACAAATAGGGTGACAGCACGCAGCCCTGAAAGACTCCTTGCTTGATGTCAAACCAATCTGATGCCTCGCCATCTATTCTAACTGCTGCTTGTTGGTCTAGATAGAGCATTTATATGAGTTGTACTACATGTGATGGAAAGCCTATATTCCTCATGATTTCCCAAAGTTGTTGATGTTGTACACAGTCAAATGCCTTAGAATAATCCACAAAACATGAAAATAGGTTTACATTAAATTCTCTGCACTTCTCTATTAATAAACGCATGTTGAATATGTGATCTCTTGTTCCTCTTCCTTGTCTAAATCCTGCTTGAACCACGTTAATCTCTTCTTCCATTTTCTTACGAAGTCTTCGCATTATGACTTTTAGTAGAATTTTACTTGCATGACTGATCAGTTCTATAGTTGGTGCATAATTTCAGGTTGCCCTTTTTTGGTATTGGAATGAAGATAGTTCTCTTCCAATCTGTTGGCCATATACCATATTTCCAAATCTTTGTACATAATGCATGATATATGTGTATGCTTTCTTCTCTCTGGTCTCTGTGGCTGAAGGGCTTGCGAACGCGGTTTGTGAGCCCGTATATCCGGGTTCGAAACACGGCGGTGCTGGTTTTTTCGAAAAAGGTATAGAGACCGGTCGTTCAGAAAGCCTAGTACATCAACAGCAGCTGAAAATGCTGGTGTTGACTGCAACGTCCCGTAAGGGATACGCAACAATTTTTTTTTTTTTTTCTCCTCCCGCTTTAATTAGTTCAGCTGGTATCTCATCATATCCAGGTGATTTACCATTCTTCAGGTTCTTTATAGCCCAAACAATTTCATCTAATGAGGGTTCAGGTTCTGTCTCTGCTGTCGCTGGCTCATGTATCTCATTCATATCCTCACTATCACTCATATCATACATTCCACTGCAGTACTCATGCCATATTTCTAGAATTTGTCTAGATTCTGTTAAGGTATTTCCCATCTTGTCACAGATAACATTCAATTGAGGTTGAACATTTATTGCCAATAACTTCATTTCTTTGAACATTTCATAATCTCTTCCAGTCTTATGAAATTGCTCTATTCTGTTACAACAATTTTGTATGTATTGATTTTTGTCCTTTCTTGTGTTCTTTCTTATTTCTCGAGTTAAAGATTTATACTTCATCCTGGTATTATCGGATTCACCTCCTTTCTGTTTCAGTTCCCTTCGTTGTTTTATTAATTCTAACGTGTCTGATGTAATCTATGGCTTACGTTGCTTTTTCTTGGTCGGAATTAAATCTTTGGCTGCAGTTATCAAGATATCTCTAGCTTGTACTGCCAGTTCATCAGGTGTCATTTCCTCTTGTCATCAAGACCCCAAAACGATTCCTAACTTCTACGTTGTATGCATCTGGTATTTTTGTGAGATCAAAACGAAGTGGCCTTGGTCCTCGGGTAAGCTTTTTGAGTTTTAATTTCAGATCTGCTTCTAATAACTGATGATCTGTATCACAGTCTGCATTACGTAGGGTATTTGCAGATGTCGTTAACTCATTTTCTGTGCAAAATTCAATTAATTTGTCACCTGCATCATTTCTATTTCCTAATCCAAATTTTCCTAAAACGTGTCTCTCATTTTCAGCTTTTCCTGCACCTACTTTTGCATTAAATTCCCCATTATTATCGCTATATCATTATGACCAATCTTATTTAATGTGTCTTGTAGTGTGTTGTAAAAATCGTCAATTTCGTCCTCCTCTGCTGTTGAAGTAAGTGCATATATCTGTATGAGAGTTGTGTTTTTTGGACGGCCTTTAAGTCTAATAGTGAGGATTCTATCACTAACTGGATTATATCCCATTAAAGATTTTGCAGTTGTCTTATCTAAATACCACTCCACTCTGGCCTCCGACGTCTCTACCAGAATAAATGAAAATACTTCAATTTTTAGTTGTAAAATGTCCCTTGCCGCTCCATCGATGTTCACTAATTCCTAAAATTTGAATGTTTAACCTCTCAATCTCATCACACACTACTTTAAGCTTTCCCTCATACAGACTTCTCACATTCCACGTTGCCATTCTCACTCTGTTTCTTAGTCTGACACAGGGGATTTCCTTGGTAACACAGTCAGGATTAACTCTGTCATCACGATTACTAGTACTGGTCCCTGTGTCACACTCTTCCCCAGTGTTATCTGATCTGCCTGGCCTGGGGGTCTCGCCACCAGATCTATTTCTTATTATGTTTTCTTTCATGGTTGTTATGGTTTCTTGGCAAGTTTTGCAGAAAGTAGTTTGCCATTGCTTTCCTTCTGGGCAGTGACTGTACTAGTCTGTGGCCATAGCCATTGTCTCTACTGATGAGATCATCTGCCTATCGCCGCAGAGTGCAAGACCATAACCAACAACAATCTGTCGGCTGCTCTCACACTCCATCCACCACCTGCTTCCATGGCTTCACGTAACCCTGATCGGGGGCTAAACGGGTACCCCACCTTGCCCAAGGGTGTCCCGTAGACTAACGGAGGAAAGGAGGCGTCTTAAATCACGAAATCATATTTGGAGGTTTATCTTTACACTCCCTGTTTAGCACTGTCATATATACCACTGTATGAATCACGAAATCATATTTGGAGGTTTCTCTTTACACTCCCTGTTTAGCACTGTCATATATACCATTGTATGAAAATACCAAATTAAGGCATACTGTTGCCACATCGCCCGCAGCTGTGTTTCAAACACGGTAGGCGGGATTAAGAATTGTATCCGTAACCCCATCGCCACGGTGCCGGCCTTCGCCTGTCTCTAGATAGTTTAATACTATCTCAGTAAATCATTTTTTTTTTTTTTTTTTTTTTCCGCGTTTCCATCCTGTTTCAGGATATTGCGGTCAACACCAGCATCTTTCAGCTGTATGTTGATTCCTAGGCTAGATTACGCTCATCAGCATGCCACGACTTTCTGAGCGACCGGCTCCATACTCTCATAAGTCACTTTTGCGATTCGAACCACTGCTAATTCTCGTCGCGTCACGTGACGAGAGTATTCGGGGTTAGCGGAGAAAGCTGCTAACCCCTCGGCCACGGAGCTGGTTCAGTAAATCATGTCTTTCCTAATTTAGTTCCAAATATAAGGCACACATTTATGTGCCTGTTAAAAATATTAATTGAATGATATATCGAACTGGGAGAACAAATTATTTTAGATAACATGGATATATGATATTTATGAGGAAGCAATATTGCTTAGAATATTATTTAAGGAATAAGGAAGGACTAATGTTACATATATATGATTTTCCTAAAAGATAATCTATATACCTGTCAGTATTGCAAATACAAACATAAGATTTACTAAGTTACCCAAGTAATTATGTTTTATTAAATGAACAATTATACATGCTAAAATTAATGCGGTATGTTATTTCAATTATATCCCTTATATAAAATAGTATTATCTCCCATTCAATCAATCAATCATGTGCCATGCCGGAAAGCGTGGGCGGTCATGATTCGCCATTTCACTCGATCACCAGAGTCGTGGATCAGCTCAGTGTTCCTGTCTCGTCTATGCCATGTGGCCAAGCCATACAGGTATTTTCCTCTCGGTCTCCCATTATATCGTATGTATTACTAATTAACGCATTTGGTCTAATCTACACAAGCTGTGACGGATTAAGACATGGACACATAACCGTGGTGCCCACGCTAGATACTGGGCTGGCACGCTTCGCTGCAGACGTGTCTGTCACGTGTTCCAATCTCCTATCGGTCTGTTTTAATAATTTAGCAAGGTTATTTTTTCACGTTAACCTAGACTAAAACATGCACCAGGAAATGTTCTAGGGAGCAAAGGGGCGGAAAAATTATAGCCCAAATCACTCATCGATTGTCCGCTTCTTTTTTTCTTCGTCTTTCTTTCACCTTCTGATGGATCATATTGTGGAAACAATTAATGACCATTTAACACAGTTAAGACTCATAGAGCAAATGGTGCTGGACACATATGTTGTAGACTATTCGGCAGCCGCTGGATGACGTGGTCAGCATCAGGCCAGCAAATAGGCCTCAAGGAACTCACGTCAATCCCTTTGTGAGGTTGATTAGATTTTGTTTCTAAAGTTTTCCGAAAGATGCAATAGCCAACCTCACGCCAGTAATCATTAGTTTCCTCTTACGACATTAATGACAAGGGGATGATGATGCTGTTGATAATAATAATATTTATCTGGGTAGTGATGAAACTAATGAATTTAACCAGTGTGGAAAACATAATATCCTGCAGCAATACCCTTTGCCGAAGGCCCATCCCCTATCTGTCCCAGGAAATCATCCTCAAAACCTACAACTTAAAGTTGGCAACACGGTCGTGTCCAATGTTGTTTGTCCATCAAGAATGATGATGACCATTCATTTCATCCAGTGGGGTTGAAGGTGTGGAGCTGTGGGTTCTAAGATGGCTGATAAGGCCTATTTTGGCTCGAAATGTTCTTTGACAATGTGGGCAAAGAATGCTTGACGTCTCTGGAGGAGGATTTCCTGCAGTGGTTTTTCTGTCCTGCCTTTTCTTCACAGCTCTTGCAGTCCTGGTTGCCTCACATATGACTGCACCTTTGCGCAATGATGTACGCCACGAATTTCGGTCTCTGGCTGCAGCCTCCCAGGTGTCATGATGAATTCCAAAAGCATTCAGTGAAATTTTCAGAGTGTCTTTAAAACGTTTCCTCTGGCCACCTTGGGAGCGTTTACCACAACGCAGTTCGCTGTAGAAAATTCGTTTAGGGAGCCTGTGATCTGGCATGCGGGTCAAGTGACCAGCCCAGCGAATCTGATTCTTCATCAGTAGAGTGTGGCTACTGGGCATGGATGCTCTTTCTAGGACTTCAGTGTCTGGAATCTTGTCTTGCCATTTAATCTTCAGTAGCTTCCTTAGGCAGACTGTGTGAAAGTGGTTTAATTTCCTAGCGTGTCGCTGATAAACAGTCCAGGTTTCACAAGCATATAGCAGTGTGGATAATACAACTGCTTTGTAGACTTTTAGCTTTGTTTGCAGGCTTATTCCAGTTCTGTCCCATACATTCTTGTACAGTCTGCCAAATGCTGCACTGGCCTTGGAGATTCTTGCATTTACTTCATCATCGATTGTGGCAGCTTGTGTCACAGTGCTGCCAAGATAGGTGAATTTGTCCACAACACTTAGTCTATGATCATTCACTTTGATATTCGGCACAGTGTGATCTTTCCCTGGAGCTGGCTGGTACATAACTACAGTCTTCTCCAAGTTGATATTGAGCCCAAAGTTGGCACAGGCATGTGAGAAAGCTGAAACATTATGTTGCATGTCCGCCTCTGAGTTGGCGTATAGAGCGCAATCATCAGCAAACAGGAGCTCTCTGACGGTGCCGCTGGCAATTTTGGTTTTAGCTTTCAGCCTTCTGAGATTAAATAACTTTCCATCCATACGGTAGTTGATGTCTATTCCAATGTCGTCGTTCTCGAAGGCATTCATCAACATGGCTGAAAACATGAGGCTGAACAGTGTTGGTGCCAGGACACATCCTTGCTTCACTCCATTGGTTACAGGAAAGGGTTCAGACAGTTCACCATTTTCCTGTACTCTTGCCTGCATGCCGTCATGAAATAGCCGCACTATTTGGACAAACTTTCGTGGACAGCCATATTTTGCCATAATCTTCCACAGTCCTTCTCTGCTGACTGTATCAAAAGCCTTGGTAAGGTCAATGAAAGTGGAGAACATTTCGCAGTTCTGTTCCTGACATTTCTCTTGCAGCTGCCTTGCAGCGAAAATCATGTCAACAGTTCCACGTTCTTTTCTGAAGCCACATTGACTCTCAGGAAGAAGACCTTGATCGAGATGGGCTGTGAGGCGATTGAGAAGAATTCTGGCGAGTATCTTCCCTGCAATTGAAGCAAGGAGATGCCTCGGTGGTTGTCACAGGATTGGCGGTTTCCTTTACGTTTGTAAAGGTGGACTATTGACGCGTCCTTAAAATCTTGTGGCATGGTCTCGTTCATCCATATGTTTGTGAAGACTTGGTGAAGCTGCTCTGTTAGGACCGGCCCACCTGCCTTGTATATCTCTGCTGGGATGGAGTCAGGACCAGGTGCCTTGCCGCTGGAGAGTTGCTGGATGGCTTTGTTTATTTCCACTATGGTTGGCAGGTCACCCAGTGTCTCATTGGTGGGAACTTGAGGAAGGCAGTTGATGGTTTCATCATCGAAGAAGGAAGTTGCATTTAAGATTTTGCTGAAATGCTCTGCCCAGCGTTGAGGATTTCTTTCTTATCGGTGACCAATGTTCCCCCGTCTGCACTGAGGAGGGGAACTATGCCTGGTGATGAAGGACCATAGACCGCTTTCAGTGAGTCGTAGAAGTTTTTCATATCATGTCTGTCAGCAAAGCCCTGAATTTCATCAGCTTTGCTGCTCAGCCAGGAGTCCCGCATGTGCCGAAGTTTCTGCTGCACTACTCTCTGAATGTTCTTGAAAGCATCTTTTTTTGATGTTGACTTTGGGTCATTCAAATGTGCCTTGAGGAGAAGATGTTTCTCGGCCAGCAATTGGTTGATGTCTTCAGAATTTTCATCAAACCAGTCTTTATGCTTTCGGGGGGCTGGACCCAGGATTTCCATAGCAGTGTTGTAAATTGTGTCCTTTAGGGCTCTCCATTCTGTTTCTGTATCCTGTTTAGCTTCAGCATTGGGCTTGAGGCGGTCTTCCAGCATATTTACAAACGACTGCTGCATTTTCTTGCTGTTTAGGCGGGTGACATTTAGCTTTGTTTGCATTTTCGCCCCTTGAGGACGCCGTGGTGGCCTGATGTGAATGTTCATTTTCGAGACAATGAGACGATGGTCTGTCCAACATTCGGCACCACACATGGATTTTGTCACTCGAACGTCTTGTCTGTCACTCCTCCTGACGATGACATAGTCAATGCGGTGCCAGTGTTTCGAGCGAGGGTGCATCCACGATGTCCTATTTCTCATGGGGAGACGGAAAGTTGTGTTCGTAATCAGGAGATCATGTTCGGCACATGTCTGAAGGAGGCGGAGTCCATTGCTGTTACAATTTCCGACTCCATGCTTTCCAATAATGCCACTCCAAGAGGTGGTGTCGGTGCCTACTCTGGCATTGAAATCCCCAAGGAGTATAAGTTTGTCTCCTTTGGGAACAGATGTTAATACACTGTGCAGGTCCTCATAGAACTTGTTCTTGACATCATCTTCGTTGGTCATAGTTGGTGCGTAGACACTCACAATGGTTGCGTGCTTCCTTCCATTCAGCAGAGGCAACTTCATGGTCATGAGCCTGTCGTTTATAGCCTTTGGAAATCCAGCTAATTTGCCGACCAGGGCCGACTTAATGGCAAATCCCACACCGGATTGGCGTCTTTCCTCGCTTTTCCTTCCACTCCAGAAAAATGTGTAGCCGGCACCAATTTCACAGATTTGGCCTTCTTCTGCAAGTCGTGTCTCGCTCAAGGCTGCAATGTCGATGTTGTACCTGCCCAGCTCTCTCCTAATCAGTGCTGTTCGTCTCTCTGGACCCGACGCGCCGTCTCTGTCAAGTAGGGTGCGTACATTCCAAGTTCCAATTGTTAAGGGAATATGGTTTACTCTTTTAGCTTTGCTTGTTTTATCTTTCTTTGTATGTCGACCGCAGTTAAGGGTACCCACCAACCGCGGCTAGCTGGTTAGGTAGTGATGAAGCAGACAATGTTTAGGGCACCTTTTCTAGCACCTTCCTCATGCTATGGAGGTGAGCAGTGTGTTCCTATAGAGGGCTGATCAGTCGCTCAGGGGGCTGCCGAATCCCACTGCTGCTCCGGTCAGTAGAAGACGACCATATGGCCTGAGCAGCCTGTGTGCAGGTCTGCGACTACGGCTGCCAGCGTACCCACGCCTGCCGCTTTGCCGCTCGCCCATCGCCACAGGGCTTGAAGGTGATATGTGACGTTGGATGAAGAATGACTTGCGCGATGACTTGGATTAAAGTGAGGAAGAGTTGCGCAATTCGTCGACCTCACTCTCTCGCCTGAGTCCATCTGAGTCCAGTGGCAAGACAAGTCGAGACGATTGGAGACGAATACAGGTGCAGTGGATGACCAGGGCGCTCTACGTGCCTTGCCGTGCTCATTACGTTCCACAACGCTTTGCAGGTAAACGCCGTCTTGCCCGTTGAATCAGGAATGATTTCTTCCGCGCAGTCTGCCGAATCCTGTCTTCACATGCTGGGTAGGCATACCCTAGCTTGGTTTGACACCAAATCGGATACCCATGCCTGGTTTAGCCAGCCTCTCACAGCTGTTGCCCGGGGGGTGGCCGCTGTCGCATGCTGACAGCTACTAGGAGCCACAGGCACGAGCTGGGTGTCAGACTTGGACCAGTGGGGGATGGGTCCTGAAAGGACATGAGAGCCATCCTTACCAAGGTGCTACCAATGCCTGACACCCCGTACCCCCCCCCCCCCCCCCCCCCGTACGTGTCCAATATTGATATACCAGCGGGCAAATAAGTAATACATTCTTCTAGAAGTGAATCAAGAATGTTAGGCAGACGGACAGAAAGTGTGGTATGACTCGCAGGTAGTAACACTATTTGAATTCGAATCCGATTGTATGCCAAGGTGGCAAGTTTAATTGATATGCTAATAATATAAAGATGGTATTTAGTTCAGAATAGATATATGTTTACTATGAGTCTGAACTAAGACCAGACGATCGGTTACACTAGATGTTTAACTGCTAACTCACTAAACCATGTCCATTGCTATCCTAATTTAGCTCCAGATAAAAAGCAAACGTTTATTTTACTGCCATAAAATACAGACCTTATTGTAACAAAATGATAACTGTATTTAAATGACAAATAACGCACATGTATGATATTAATTAGGGGACGAAATGCTTTAGAATATTATCCATAAGATATTGAAGAAGTAATGTCCTATTTACGGACATCGCTCTCAACACCAGCAGTTTACTGCTGTTGTTGATGTCTTGGCAAGTGTTACGTTCAGTAGTTTGCCATTGCTTTCTGAATGACCCGCTCCCATACCAACACGTTAACACCCCAGATCGACACGGTCTGCTGACAGATCGGTCACCACTACGTTTCGGAGGCGTAATAGTCGGCTCACACATCACGTTCGTAATCCTTGAGGCTACTGCTATCCTGATTTAGTTCCAGGTAAAAGGCACACGTTTATGTGCCTACCATAAAATAAAAAGAATACGTTAAGTAAAATGTAACTGTAATTAAATGCCAAATAACACATGTATGATATTTATTAGGCGTCGAAGTGCTTTAGAATATTATCCATAAGATATTGACCAATTAAAGTCACATAAAGAGGTTGTTTTATAAAACAACAATGTGTGCCTGGACTTTGAAGGATTGCCAATAAAAATACGTGTTTCTTTAAGTTTCCAAGCAAGTATGTCTTATAACATGAAGAATAATTTTAAAAATATGATATTAAAGCGGTAAATCCCATTTCAATTATTTCCCTTATGTTGAAATAGTATTATGTCACATTATAACTTTATTGTTGCTAACTTTGTAAACCAATGTTGGTGCCAGGATATGACTGGACTATCTGAATGAGCTACTATCGATACTTGTGTAGCAACACTTCTCGTGTCCAACAGGGGATGATTCATTCTTCTCTTCTTCTCCAGTCAGAACCCTGGTCATCTCGCAGCACATGAGTATATCATGGTTACTCGATCATACGTCATAAACCTCACCCACTCGAACTCCAGTTAACTCGAACAAGAGTGAACACAAAGACTGTTATAAGTTTCCTACGTATAATATACACAATCACATAATCAAAGATACCATCACTTATTCGACAGTCACATCACATTACACTACATCACAGATTAAATGCGTGGCTCAATGTAGAGCCATAACGCTGTCTACTTTTCACCATGTCCACACAGGACGATGGATCAACGCCGACTCCCTTGTCCCGAGCTCACTTCCTATCACCTGGGAAGTGAGTTCCAACGTTTTTCACGTTGTGTGGAAAGCCCCTGCTTTCCACGTTCTCGTGTTCAATTCTGAACACAGTCGTAACCTGTACTCTGTGACCTAGGCTATAACTGAACCATGCCATGACGTCGTCAGGCTCATGGCATTCCCCCCTTCCACGATCAAAAATTGAGAATCAATTTTTGAAATATCCAATTTTCAGTTATGTAAGCAATATGAATGTAGTTCTAATTCTAATTTAACTATCTGTCGTCTTTCCATAAACCTTGTTAAGTTCTTGTCACTCTGAAATATACAACTAGTTAATTATTCTCATCAACATGTAAAGTACATCCAAATACATACCTCTATTTTGTCCTACAACCTTTAATCAAATTACTATATAACAATATCAATGTAACTGTTCTTTGTAACATTAAATCAAAATTTCTACATCTAAATTCTAATCTGTCTATATAAGAACCCTCAGTTTCTAATATGACTCCGAGAATTAATATTTCCATTCTATCAAAGCTGTGATGGTATCATAATCAATTCAACGTGTTGTTGGTAGTAGCGTCTATAGTGGTCATACAAGACTGACCATCCCTCAGCTTCATCTGCTCATCCTCACCACTCATTTGCCAAGCCACTCGTCCCAGGTCTAGAAGATCAGCTGTTATCGCGTTCACATACAAGGCCACCTGTACAACGCAAGCCAGCGTTCCCATGGTAGACAGACTGATACCCGACTTCAAGGATTACCCAAGGAAGATACTAAGTTCCAAGTACCGCCAGCACATCTTTGCTATTGTCGCGTTACCATACCTGACCACCCGCATCTCCAGTCAGTCAACCACTGCAGCCACAGCCTTCCGCCACCGCCCATGCCTGTACCAAGTTCCAAGTACCGCCAGCATATTAAAATAGACATCCTCTTTGACTCTGTCGTTGTAGACCTAGCGTATAGCAATGAACATAGTTGCAGCTAACAAGCTTGAGAGCATCTTATGTTACCGGCCGCTTCGTTCCATTTGACCAAATCATTACGCTTCAACTGCCACAGCTTCTGTTGTATCTTCATTCTCTATATTGTACTCTCATCACTACATCTAAACAATTTGTTCTTAAATTAATCAAAATCAATCAACAAATATCTGTAAATGCAACATAATAATAAATAACACAAATATATGCCTCAATCAATCAATCAATAACAAAATTAAATAATATCTATACTCAACCAATAAATTATATTCTCATTACTAGAATTATATAGCATTTACATAGAATAGTTCACAATATTCATTAATACGTATCAATAATAACTATGCAATGGTAATAATTATGTACAACACAACATCCACCCTATAATTATATAATATATAATATAATACTATATTTGCAATAATAACAAGCATTGCCATGTAAATATATGTCATACACAGTAAACTAAAATAATATAAAGTTACCATTAATTGATAATATTAAACTACATTCACTCACTATTTCTTTAAAAAATCTCTAACCATTAATTTTTATAAATAATAATAATTTAAATTCTCAAATTCGTTGTAATCAATAGCTATACACTGTATATTTACTATTAATTTACTGTAGGCTATATTATAACATTATTGTACTGATTAAGTAGTGTGTTTAATTCTGCAGCTCTAACAAACCAAACACCACCACCAAACTATACAGTCTACCAGAAATCAATAAGCACCTATCATTACCTTTATAAATGTTGACCATCATATTCATACTGCTAGCTATCTAGTATTTATTTGTATCTTACTAATTTATAATTTACTTTTTAATTGTAAAGTTAATATAATTGCGCTACAATATTACCAATGTCTTCCTATCTATGGTTCAATTAATTATCCTTAACTTTATGAATCACTTAATCCGTCAATTCATTGCATCAATAAACAACAATTACTTGGAATTGTTAATGTTCTGAACACAAAATGAATCCAAGCCAACAACAAATGCATAGCCTTAATATCTATGAACGCTATATGATATCACTTTTAAGTGCTGAATCCTATTGTACCGAATTCTGTAGCCGAGCATGCTGCGTAAACTTCATACGACTTATCACATGATTCCTCGTCCACTAACAGCCATTCGATAACCAAGTTATAGTCTCCAACAGTCAAAAACAACATCTTAACCTCCACTTTTATTTCTGGGTGCAATGTTGACTGCTATCTTACATCTATGTCCAAATCATCATATCAACACCATGAAGATGATGTCTCTCTTGTTAACTACATTAGTGTCTTTGCTATCATCATTAACTCTCTTGCTTTAACTTTTAAGCACCACATATTATATTAGTTAGTCACTCAATAGGAAAATCTTCCCCCTAGTTTGATCATATTCTCTGCAAATCTATCAACAACTGTCTTCATGTTGATTTATTGCTTTCCGTCTTATTCTGCAGTGATTCATGTATGGTGCTACTAATCCTTACCTCAGAGATTATACCCTACTCTTAGTATCATATGGTATGACCCTCGGATCCAGAAAATCACAGACCTTCGGTCAGCCCACACTACCTCTTTACTGGATATCCTGTCTGTGTACCCTTGAGTGCTGCATCTGAAAGTATACTTGCTTAGAAAGAAAAAAAAACTAGCAATATTACACTGTAGCATGCAAGAATGATGATGTTAATTCAAATCAATTAATCTATGCATGCCACCAACTCAACTTGAAACAAGAAAGAAAGAGAAAAAAAAAACTAGCAATCTTACACACAACCATAGCATGCCAGACATGATGATGTTAACTTAAATAATTTCTGCATGCCACAAACTCAACTTCAAAGAAATTTATACAGTGGAAAATATGAACTAAATCCTTAGAAATTATGTTCCACCATAGCCAAAACAATGTCGCGTATCATAACCCCGAGACGCGACACCGGTCAGGTGCCTGATACAACACAACCTCACATGCTGTTATCAATTGTAAGCTATTTTTATTTCTAAATCACACTTTACCTCAACGACACTCTGTTGTGTCTCATTTACCCATAGACACAACAACAGTTAGTTGAACCTACAATCACATATGCCCAACACCCTGGATAGCAAGTCCCCCGCCACATAACAATTACCCATGCCATATGCCGGAAGGCTGCTCTACACGATGCGAAACACATTCTTGAGAAATGCTCTTGTCGGCACAGAAAGATTACCCACGAACCATGCCGGCAATGCACGTCTCCAGTTGTAAACAAACTCACTCATGCGAAATTCACTTCGCCAGGTGTTAATTCACTATCTATTAATTTTCCACTGGACAAACAATTGCCCATTCTATTTTACATAATAAAATACTTACAGAAGAATAATAATATTATCCTCAAACCTGCATGCAAAAAACAATGATGATTCAAATCAACCAAACTTCTGCATGCAATAAATCATTAAGAACCAAACAAAATAATTACTAAAATTATAACAAAATTCATAAATCATGCATAACTGTAACCTATAAATTCCAATAATGATTGATTCAATCTCCTGCTGTCAGGACATTATAACAGTCCACGACAGGGCTCATACTTACCAAAACCAAAATTAATTATAATAACATAACCGTAAAATATTCTACCGTATCGTTCACTAATTATTACTATCATCTTATTATCGTATAATTTTCGTTAATATATTGGTTTCCGCCCGAAGTACTACTTAACTCTTATACTAACTAGTAAATTGTTCAATAATTATAGTTATTTCCTAACGTAGGCCGTACTCCAATTATTACCTAATGCTACTACCAAGTAATTTTATATGCATTCGTTAGGTTACTATCACATAAACAAATTCACAATTACATATCTAACTCTAACTAAACAATAACAACATGTCACAATATATAACTGCACATGCCTAATAATAGACTAATGTTAAATACTAATTGTACAACGCAAGTAGTTTCTATATTGCCTGTTAGCTAACTGTCCTGCTGTTTGTTTACCATTTTCCTAACTTACACTGTCTAATCACACAGTTACAATGTTTAACCTAATTTCAGTTGATCCAATAGCCCACTTAATGTTTTTACGGCAGCTATGAACTACACACACACCAGGCCCCACGAATATAACACGGTGTTCTGTCAAATACCGGCACTTTACACGTTCACACAGTTCCGGTGTTTATTATAAAATGTTCACGTTTTATAATAGTTTATTTCAGCCTGGCTGATCACATCCTGACGTCTCAACTTGTAACTTGTGTGTCCGTTTTTTGAATTTACACAACTGTAGCCAGCTATGACTGTCCCTTCACTTTATTTACGTTGAACATCTGCTCATTAACACAGTAGACATGTCGAACGTCTGACCTCGCTTGTTGGCACAGCAAGCCTGTCACAACCCTGTCTGTGGGCCTGTTCCATATTTTCTCTCGCTGTACTAGTAATTTAACTTCACTGTCGGTGATTTATTTCCTTACACACCGCTTGCGTTGAAGAAACAATCGATGCTTGCTCACAGGTTTTACCAGTTCGTACGGGGAATTCCCATGTTTACAGGCAAGTTATATGAATCCCAAGTGGTTTGTTGACATATCTAATTGAAAAGGAACTTTCCAGTCACATGATGTGTCCATTGCCTCATTAGAATAATCAATACTCACTGTTGACTCCTTGATTTGTCATTCACAATTATAGTCCTTTCACCGTTCAACTTGTGGACACATTTTTACTAGTGACACATTTATAGGAAATAAATTTCTCTTGGTCTTTAAAGTCTTCCACCAATATTAAGTCAATATCTTCAATCACATAGTACTAACTGTTTATATATTTCACATAGTCACATTTTCAATACTTGATAAGACATTTAATTATTACACTTGTTGACTACATCTTTTTGCCGAATCTGTTCAATTGTTCACATGCCTTTTGTAATGCGTACAGTTCAACGCCTGTTTTGTCATTTCAAATTCATTATGATAGCAGGAGTTGGTGATTATGTTTCTCGTTTCATCATGTGTGATATCAACTTTTCCGTTAGCCAATTCTCTACTTGTAGAATGATACTTTGTGGCTTAAACTTTACGTTGGCACGTGTTACGTATGTAAAATCATCTGTGGCCTCAGGTTTCATATGGACGATAAACCCCCAAGTGCCAGGATATGACTGGACTATCTGAATGAGCTACTATCGATACTTGTGTAGCAACACTTCTCGTGTCCAACAGGGGATGATTCATTCTTCTCTTCTTCTCCAGTCAGAACCCTGGTCATCTCGCAGCACCTGAGTATATCATGGTTACTCAATCATACGTCATAAACCTCACCCACTCGAACTCCAGTTAACTCGAACAAGAGTGAACACCAAGACTGTTATAAGTTTTCTACGTATAATATACACAATCACATAATCAAAGAAACCATCACTTATTCGACAGTCACATCACATTACACTACATCACAGATTAAATGCGTGGCTCAATGTAGAGCCATAACGCTGTCTACTTTTCACCATGTCCACACAGGACGATGGATCAACGCCGACTAACTTGTCCCGAGCTCACTTCCTATCACCTGGGAAGTGAGTTCCAACGTTTTTCACGTTGTGTGGAAAGCCCCTGCTTTCCACGTTCTCGTGTTCAATTCTGAACACAGTCGTAACCTGTACTCTGTGACCTAGGCTATAACTGAACCATGCCATGACGTCGTCAGGCTCATGGCAGTTGGTTAATCCACACTTGTAGTTCCCGGATTAAGACCTGGACACATGATAACTGTGGAGCCGACGCTAGCCCAGTGGCTAGTACGCTTCCCTGCCGACTTGTTTGTCATGTGTTCCAATCTTTTATCGAATTGTTTTAACGATTTTGCAGGCCTAACAGGTCAACCTAGACTAAAAGATGACGACATTACTAATCGACTGTCGATCTTTCCTCTTCTTCTTCTGTCATTCATCTCCTAATGGAACATATTAAGTAAAAAAAATAATAAAATACCCTTTAATATAGTTAAGACTCATAGTGCACATGGTGCTGAAACCATAGCTGTGCAGACTAATCGGCACACGGTGGATGACGTGGTCCGCTTCAGGCCGGCAATTGATCATAGGCCTCAAGGAACTCAGGCTAAGACTACAAATGTATCAGGAAATGTTCTGGGGAGCAAAGAAGGCGGGTAAATTACAGACCACATCACCTAGTATAGTAGAACTGTCTGGTGCAGGATAGCCTGACATATGATACCACAACATGGAGGTGGAGGCGGTCAGTGCAGCTTTCCGCTGGATGGAGAACACGATACACACACACATCGTGATTATAACTGACTCAGAAAGCATGCTGAGGAAGGTCAGGACAGGCAAGCTTCGGGCAGAGTGGCTTACTTCGCTTCGGAGGTCACGGTTGGCAAGCATCGCCTGGAACATTTCTCTGTGGCATGCCGGTGTGCTGGGAAATGAACAGGCGGACAGATTGGCTAGCTCTGCAAAACTTGGTGGAGTATTGATGCATGACAAGGCAGACGTGGTTGCGGCCTTGTGGGAGCACGTGTACACCTCGGAAGAGCAAATGGATCACCATAGTCTGGCAATAATGAGACTGCGAGGAGTGACAAGGGGATCTGGCCGACGCTCGACTCTCAGAGGAAAGGCGAGACGGACATATAATCAGATTGCTAATGGTACTATTGGTGTTGGAACTCTTCGCTAGCTGCTGAGGATGGGGACGCAGGGCTTATGGGAATGCCCCGAATGATGTGATATCGGTTCCTCAATCAATCAATCAATCAATCAATCAATCACCTCTTGATTGTCGATTTCTCTCTCTCTCTCTCTCTCTCTCTCTCTCTCTCTCTCTCTCTCTCTCTCTCTCTCTCTCTCTCTCTCTCTCTCTCTCTCTCTCTCTCTCTCTCTCTCTCTCTTTGTCTTTCATTTCCTACTACATTTTATTTTGGAACAAATAAATGTCACATTAACACAGTTAAAACTTATAACGTGTATGGTGCTGGACCCATATTCTGTAGATTAATCGGCACTCGGTGGATGACGTGTTCAGCTTCAGGCCGGCAATTGATCACGGGCCTCAAGGAACTCAAGATATGAAATAGCAAATCTCACACCCACAATCATTATTGGCTTCTTACGACATACATGACAAGTGTGTGATGATTATATTTATAATAATATTCTTTATCAGGGTTGTAATGAAAGTAATGATTTTAACCAGTGTGAAAAAGCAGTCATCACGCAGCAATGTCCTTTGCAGAAAGCACTTAACTCTCTGCCCGAGGAAAACTTCCTCAAAAGCCTACAACTGACAGTATACAACACGGTGGAGTAAAATATTGATGTGGCAAAAGGCTAATAAGTAACTCATTCTTCTGGAAGTGAATCAGGAATGTTAGTGAGGCAGGAAGACAGAAGGTGAGGTATGACTGGCTGATAGAAACACTATTTGTATTCGCACCCAAATGTATACAAAAGTGAAAAGTTTGATTGATACACTAATAATAAAGAGAATCGTCTTTAGCTAAAATAATGTCTTTGTTTACTATCAGCTTGAGCTCAAACCAGACAATCGTTTCCCTAGATAATTAACTATTAACTCATGAAAACCATGCATTATCTTTTCCTAATATAGTTCCCAAATGCACCTCCCCGTGGTAGAGGATGGAAACACACCACGGTGTGGCTAACACAGCTCTGGGGACCGAGTATCCACCTGAATAAGTGGACAACTCTGCAGCTGAGCAGAGCAGGGCACTCACTTGTTCTGACAGTCGGAAATGGCTGTCAAAGGCAGAGGTAAAAGACCACCATGTGAATGTGGAAGGTAAGGGGAAACCACCACATTATCTTCCCAAGACTTCATGGCAAAACATATATCAGAGTTAGTGAACGACGTTAATGGCTGTCTTAGGGCATCCTCGTCCGGTAGGGACAGTCATGAGCCACAGGTGACACCAGACCGTCATCCAGCTACTGATGGCAAAATCATAACTAAAATAAATAAATTTAGAGTAGGAACATGGAATGTTAGGACATTAAATGAGCTAGGAAAGTTGACCAATGTTCTAAGAGAGATGGATAGCATGAAAATGAATATACTAGGCGTTAGTGAGATGAGATGGAAGGGGTCGGGCAAAATTATAGCTGACAATCACACAATAATTTATTCTGGAGGGGATACACATGAAAAAGGTGTAGGAATAATATTAGATGAAAAAACAGCCAAGTCAATTAATGGATACTGGTGTATTTCAGATAGTGTTATTATGGTAAAAATCAAAGGCAAACCAATAGATATAAATATTATACAAGTATATGCACCAACAACAAGCAGTAGTGATGAAGAAATACAACACTTTTATGACGAAATAGAAATGGTGATGGCTCAAATTGGATCACAAGAAATAAAAATAATACTTGGTCATTTTAATGCAAAATTAGGACAGGGAAAAATGGAGGATGTAGTGGGGAATTATAGTTTAGGTACAAGAAATGAAAGAGGGGAAAAGCTAATAGAATGGGCAAATATCAATGATATGATAATTGGAAACACATGGTTCAAACACCATAAAAGACGACTGTACACATGGAAAAGCCCTGATAAGGAAATACGCAACCAAATTGACTACATACTAATTAATAAAAGATTTAGAAATGCTTTAATTAATGTAAAGACAATGCCTGGTGCTGTCTGTAATAGTGATCATGTACCACTATGTGGACAAATAAAAGTAAGATTAAAGAGAGGGGGAAAAATGGTTAAGAAAATGAGACTTAATAAAGAGGTTCTGAAAATAGATAAAGAAATGCAAGAACAATACAGAGTGACTGTGAAAAATAGATACAATGCAATAGCTAACATACAGAGTATAAATGAACAATGGGAAATGTTAAGGGACTCCATTCATCAAACTAGCAAAGAAGTATTACCGGAGAGAGGCAAAATAGCTAAGAAAAAATGGATGAATGAAGAAATCTTAAAACTGATGGACAAAAGAAAACAGAGTAAAAATTACAAACAAGAATACGCTAAGATAAATAAAGAAATAAAAGATAAATGTGGGAAGGCTAAAGAAAGTTGGTTAAACGAGCTATGCAAAAGAATTGAATTAAATTCCATGTAAAGATACAAAATAATGCACAGACAAATCAGTGAGCTTACAGGAAGAAAATAAGAATAAATACAGGGTGTTTGAAATCAAAAACAGGAAAGATATTATTAGAGGAAGGTGCTATAATGAAGAGGTGGAATGAGTATATAAGAGAATTATATGATGGAGAAAGGGAAGAATTAACAGAAGATAGTAACTTAGAAGGTCCACCTATTCTGAAAGAAGAAGTCGCTGACGCTATGAAACGTATGAAGAAAGGAAAAACAGCTGGGCCAGATGAAATCACAATAGAAGAATTAGAAGTATTGGGAGAATTTGGAGTAGATATATTAACCAAAATGTTGAATGATATTTACAGCAGTGGATATTTACCCAGTGATATGCTGAGATCTGTATTTATAGCTATACCAAAATGACCAGGAGCAATTGATTGTGAAGATTTTCGTACAATTAACCTTATAACATATCACTCAAGCTTCTACTCAGAATCATAATGAGAAGAACCTAAAAAGAAAATAAAAATGGAAATTAGTGAAGAACAGTATGGATTTGTGGAAGGAAAGGGCACAAACAATGCAATTTATACATTACGGACACTTATAGAAAGGTCAATAGAGAAACAGAGAGACATATATTTGTGCTTCATAGATTATACTAAGGCATTTGATAAAGTAAAATATGATGAACTGATTAAAATGTTGGAAGATATCAACATTGATGGGAAAGATTTGAGAATAATAAAGAATGTTTACTGGAACCAAGTAGCAGCAATTAAAATGGGAAATAAAGAGGGTAGTTACGAACAGATAAAGCTAGGAGTACGAACAAGGGTGTGTCCTTGTCACCAGATCTTTTCTCCCTGTATAGCGAAGTAATAATGAGAGAAATCAAAGAGATGCCAGGAATACTAGTTGGAGGTTATAATATAAATAATATACGCTATGCAGATGACACAGTATTGGTGGCGGACAATTCAACAGACCTACAACAATTATTAGATGCTTGTAGTAACAGAGAGTGCAAGGAAAGGACTCTCCATTGAATATCAAGAAAACAGTAACAATGGTAATATCAAAAAAATGGTGACACCAAAATGTGACATAGAAATAGAAGGGAAAATCCTTAACCAAGTGGATAATTTTAGATACCTAGGGGCATTTATAACATCAGATGGAAGATGTACAACAGAGATTAGTAGCAGAATAGGGCAGGCAAAAGCCGCATTTCAGAAAATGAAGAGTATCTTATGCAATAAGTCGCTATCACTGAATGTAAGAAAGAGAGTGCTGAAATGCTATGTAGAACCAGTTTTGCTGTATGGCAGTGAATCTTGGAATGTAAATGAACAAATTAAGAAGAAATTAGAAGCAACAGAGATGTGGTTCCTGAGACGAATGTTGCGAATTCCTTGGACTGCCAGAGTAAATAACGAAGACTGCCTGAAACAGGCTAATGAAACTAGAACATTATATACAACAATAAAACAGAGAAAAACATCTTTCTTCGGTCACGTGATGAGAAGAGAGGCATTGGAGAACATCGTAACAACTGGAAAGATCGAGGGGAAGAGAGGCAGAGGCAGACCAAGAGAAATGATGCTGGATGGATTGAGACGGTGGCATGGAGGAATATCAGCAGCAGAGTTGATCCAGAAAACCAAAGACCGAGATCTATGGAGAGCCATGAACGCCTTACGCCAGCCGGCACTGGCACTTGATGATGATGATTAATATAGTTCCAGTTAAAAGACGCATATGAATGTGTCAGGTTTTCTGCATTTATTGATTTCTCTTAAGTTCTGTGACTGCCAGACCAGGTGACAATGACTGTCTCATCATCTCGGCTTTTTCTCTATCCTGGATCACCAGTATGCACAAGTGTATGCTGCAAAGTGCCTTGAACATGACATTGTCCTTATTATTCTTGATCTTGACATGTCATCTTTATTTCTGGCTGGGCGCAGAAAGTCTTTGATCTCTTGAATCTGTTTAGGCACGATTCCTGTTAATATCTTCCTTCGTTTCGTTTTTTTTTTTTTAAAAACTGTTAAAGGCCTCTTAGTCCCACTGTGTGCCTTTAGGCCCATTATGGTCCACCAAAGTCCATCTTCCAGTGTTAGTGGCCAGTAATTAGAGTGTGCAGCTTGGATAACCTGCCTCTACACCCTAACCAGATCAAGTGCAGATAAATTTACACTTTTATTTTTGCCAAAAGACCTTTTTTTTAAGGGCTCGATGTTCACCCAGGGACATGAGCCGCCCCATAAGATTCCACGTCCCTATGTCATTCGTATGGCCGCCTCTGCTGGTGGCCATGGCAAGATCAAATGCAGTTGTTTTACATAACAACACCAGATGTTCAGTGAACGCTTTCCCTTGTTCCACTTCTAGCGGTGGTGTTTTTGGTGGGTCTTTAGACTTCTTTATGGCGTCTAGTTAGCAACGGAGCTTGTTCTGATAGTCCACTATTGAGTCTTGTAGCGGGACGACGTGTCTGGCCTGTCTGTGCCAGATCTGTTTGTAGAGTTGAGGGTAGAATAGCTGCCAGTGTTCAAGACCGCAATGATCAGTAATGGTATGCTGGCGATGGCTGTCACTACCACTCCATGTTGATGCTTACTAAAACTAGCTCCTGTTGTTTTAATGTATTGTATCTTATTTTAATGAATCTTAGTCCCAGTAAGTGCCTTTCAGTTCATTTTTGCCCACAAAGGTCTGTCTGCCAGTGTTAGCGAACAGTGACTTTGTCAAAGACTGTATTATAGTGTCTACCTCAAGTAGACTGAAATATAGAAGACCACCGCGAACGAGTGGTCTACCTCAGGTGGGTTAGAGGTAACCCAGTGCCCCTACATGGGGGCGGGGTAGGTGATGGAGAAAGGGGACTATTCATTAGTTCTCTCATGGGACACGTAAAGGTCGACCAGAGAGTTAGTGCTCTGGTCACGGCAAAATCACGCCTGCGTGATAATCACGGAGAAGCGGATTGCCACTCAACAGGAGAAGGCGACTATAAGCGTGCTGAGTAAGACGGCACGCAAAAAGCCGAAGGACGCACAAGGTCCGTCCGCATGCTGTGTAGCCACGCGTGTAGAACGGTCAGACGGGGACTGACTTTGATAGTGAGCGCATCGATTAGTGTCGATGCGCCTTTCCTTAGCCAAATAGATATAGTTAGCTATAGGGTTAGGAATATTGACTAGATAGGGGAATTATGTGTCTTATATGTGATTTAATAGCGACCGTTTGTGTGCAGTAATCTAGTGTAAAGAGCCAGCGACAATAAAATGCATTATCCATACCTCGCGTACGACTTGCAATATTTTTGTGTGGAACGGGAGAAGTTAATCCTGTAATGCCTGCCACATTGGTTGTTGACAGGCAAGGATTAAACTTGGTGTCAGAAGTGCGGCTTGGACAATTGTCCAAGCTAATACATTCATCCACGGCTCTGAAATAGTGTTACTAGTAGTGAATTAGAGAGTTTAGTTTGTGTCAGTGACGATGACGTGTGCAGACTAGGACAAGTTGCAAGCTGAGCTGTGCCCATCGTGATGAAATAATGCTTATTTGTGTTTATTGAATTATTATGTGCTTATAATTATGTGTTCTTCGAATTTGTAAGTATGAATATGATACTTTTCTTTCATTTATTTATGTAATTACTTGTTTGTTTATTAATATTTATCAAAAATGATTCATGGCGGAGCGATACACAAGCCGGCGACAGTATTGATTTTTCCAGGCTAAAAATAGCGCTGCGCCTCTGACGTATTACAGCTGACAAGCAGGTGTTTTACGCCATTCGCATTCAGCATCTGATTGTTTACAAAGCGCCAAGCAGCTATCCGCCTGAATCTGTGCTTTATATTAACTATTATTTGTTTATTTAAATTACTGAATGAATATATTTATTTATTTAAACATCATTATTACTTTTATATTGATTTCAGTGCATTTATTTAATTATTTCCGTATTATTTCTGTTTGTTTACCGTCACGATGGCACTACTTTTGCGAGGCAAATTAGACTTGGTCTGCACAACACTTCCATAGATTAAACTAGAATAGGGAAGCAAGGCATACGACGTTAGAACGAAGACAGGACATTGACATTTAATATTAATTAGACTACATTGTTCTGTTCTGGGGGCATGTGATTGTGTGATATGATTGTACCAATTTGTCTAAGCTCATAGATCATTTGTAAGTTATTAATTGTTACTGTTCCTGTAAACCAGACAGAACAACAGCTGGTTTGAAGAAGAGCACAAGGTGTATGTTATAGTGCTTAACGATTTGACCTGAGGTGCCTAACGATTTGACCTGAGGTGCCTAACGATTTGACCTGGGGTGCCAAACGAGTGTTCCTGATTGATCTGAAATATTAAGATGAGTATACCCAAACTATTTTCAATGCAATATGATTAATAATGCATCTCTTTTTCAGGGTGTGATGTATTAGAATATTTTTTTTGTGTCATCCATTTTTCAAGGTGGTATCTAAAAAAAGATATCAGTGGTGCACATGGATTTAAATTACTTCATACCACTAATATAAAGAAGTCAGTAAATATTAAAGTGCCTGTCAACGCTAGCTAACTACCCAACAAAATGGCAACGTTAGCTGACTTCATAAAAGCAGGTAAAGAATTACAATACACAGGAAAAGAGCTAGAGCAATATGCTGATCAAAAATTTAAGGAAGCAAAAGATGCTGAAAGAGACGAACGTGCACGAAAAGAAAATATGGAGAGAGATGAACGTGCACGAGAAAGCCAACAAAGCAGTATTAATTGATACATCATCTGAGAGTGAGAGTGAGACTGACTGTGAAGTTGAAAATGAATTACCCGTTAACCAAGCTGGAAATGTTTGTTCTGTAAATGATGTATTGAGCTTTAACAGTTGTGAACGATGTCACCAATTCCATGCAGACGGAAAATTAGAATGTGAGCATACAGTACCATTCTCCACTGAGAGTGTAAACGCAGCATTAGCCTCCAGAGGCGATTTGGTGTTCCACAATGCATTGGTCAACGAGAAACCATGCCAATGTTTGCTGGACAGTGGGAGCACTCTTATAGGTCTGAGAAAGGAACTGGTGAATCCAAGTGATTATACAGGTGACTCAGTCAAATGCCGTACTTTTTCAGGCAATATTGAAATTTACCCTTTGGCAAAAGCCCGTATTAACACTCCTTTCCTTTCTGGTACCTTTACATGTGCTATCTTAGATAACCCTTGTACTGATTTGATTTTAGGATGTTTACCTCAGTTAAAACATTGCACGAACAAAGAAATAGCTGCATGGGAGAAATTAAATGCAGCTAATGCAACAACCAGAGCAGATACTATGAAACACCAAGACACATTACAGCAAGAAAGACTACTGTTGCTATCACCAACTAACACAGATGATACCAGCAGACAAAAGTTCACAGACCAGCAAAAAGCTGATCCGAGTGTGTCTCCGTATCTGAAGTTATTGAAAGAAAAAGCCAAAGTAACGAAAAACGCATCATGGTTTTTAGACTGAATAATGGCATTCTTACCCGCTATTATACAACTGGTAACCATGAGATTCAACAAACGGTGTTACCTGTACAACATCGCCAGACTGTGCTAAAGATTGCACACGAGTCACCGTTTGCTGGTAACCTTGCATACGACAAAACCAGGGCCAGAATTCAGGCTCATTTTTATTGGCCGGGGTTTTGCAACGACATAAAACTATTCTGTCGTTCATGTAATGTCTGTCAACAACTAGTACGTAAGGGTAAACATCCTACAGCTCAAGTGCAGCCTTCAACACTGGCCTCTAGGCCATTTGAGAGTGTGGCGGTCGATATTGTTGGACCCCTAAACCAGGTGTCCAGCAAAGGAAATCGCTTCATTTTAACGATGGTGGACCTATGTTCAAGGTGGGTTGAGGCAGTAGCTTTGAAATACATCACCTCCAAAGACGTTGCCAATGTTTTTCTACACTTGTTCTCACGATTCGGATTCCCTCGTACCATCTTATCCGACCGTGGAACCCAATTCATATCGGCTGCAACGCAAGCCCTTACTAAAATGTTAGGGATTAAACAACAGTTTACAACAGCGTACCATCCAGCCAGCAATGGAATCGTAGAAAAGCTTAACGGAGATCTGAAACATATGCTAGCTAAGGTGACATCACAAAACCCAGCTGATTGGGATACACTGTTACCAACAGTGCTGTTCGCCTATCGGGAGATTCCCCATTCAAGCACGGGTTTCTCACCGTTTGAATTAGTGTACGGGGCTAACCCACGTGGACCCCTAACTATTTATCACCAGGTAGTAACTAATTCCATTGAAATTCCAACCCCTAAAACAGCTTATGAAATTGTAACAGACACACGAGACAAGATTATGAAATCGTGTATCATAGCCAAGGCAGCTTTGGAGAGGAAGGGTCAAATCTACCGCCAGTACGCAAACAAAGGTGCAAGAACTATTAATCTTGAACCAGATCAAGACATACTGCCTTTACTTCCAGACAAACGAAATTTATTATTGACCTCATGACAAGGGCCATTCAAGGTGGTACGTAAAATTTCAGATGTCGACTATGAAATATCAATAAACGGACACTTAAAGATATGTCATGTCAACATATTGAAACCTTACTTTTAACGACAAGAGACAGAATTAGAGACAGACGAACACAATGCAACCACACCGATTGATGAGACGACGGACATACACAACGCAACTACACTAGTTAGCGAGACTGGCAAATCCGACAATATCCATACACCTAGTGAGGTTACAGAAAACGCACTTAGCACCACAACTGTACTGAATCAGGTAGACGACAACGGGATGGAACTACCTGCTCCAATTGTCGACAAAACGTCGACATTAGAGAGTATACGTATAGAACGGGGACTAACAGACGATCAACGACGACAGTTAATAGAATTAGTGACAGAGTATAAAGACATATTTTCCGACATTCCAGGTAGGACGGACAGAATCGAGCACTCCATCCTTCTTTCGGACTCTAAGCCTATCAAATGCAGGCCGTACTCTATCCCACTCAGCTATAGAGAAAGTCTAAATAAGGAAATTCTTAATTTAGAAGCTAGTGGGATCATTCAGAAATCTACATCTGAGTACTCCTTTCCAATCGTCCTTGTCAAGAAAAAAGACTCCACCATTCGTCTTTGTGTGGACTATAGAAAGCTCAATAACGTCACCAAGATCGACGCAGAACCAATTCCTTCCTGCGAAGATCTTATTCTAGACATGTCCACTTCCAAAATCTTCTCAAAATTAGACCTTACTAAGGGATACTGGCAGGTCCCTATGCAGACTGAATCTATCCATCTTACTGCTTTCTCAACACCTTTAGGTCTCTACGAGTGTCGTTTCCTTCCTTTCGGACTTCGCAACGCTCCTGCCACTTTCGTACGCTTAACTAGAGATTTACTTCATGGAGTGACGAATACAGTGACCTATATAGATGATATTTGTGTCCATACAGATGACTGGACAACACACTTACTGAAATTAAGACATGTCTTCGATAGGTTGCGACTCTTCGGTCTCACTGTCAAACCGAGCAAAGTCGAATTGAGCCTACAAGAAATTGAATTTTTGGGTCATGTCATTTCACAAGGTCAACTAAAAACTGACAATAGAATTATTACCAAAATTATGAACCTGACCATGCCTACAACAAAGAAGCAGGTCAGGAGCCTTTTGGGTTTAGTAAATTACTATAGCAAGTTCATACCGAACTTGGCGGAAATTACAAGTGTATTTTCAAATATTTTAAAAGCATCTGTAAAATTGGATGTCAAAGATGCATTATTAATTTCTGCATTGTCAAAATTGAAAATCCTGTTTAGTAATGTTCCAATCCTCCGCTTGCCTAATCCTAGGCTCGTTTATTATCTCAGAACAGATGCCAGCAAGATCTCCATAGCTGCGGTACTAGGCCATTTTTATGATGGCATCTTCCATCCGATTTGCTACGTGAGCCGCAAGATCACACCTGCTGATTCCAGATATTCCATATCAGAGTTGGAAGCCCTAAGCGTCATCTATGCGGTGAGGAAGCTGCATCGATTTCTGGCGGGTGTTCACTTCATTGTCCACACTGACAACTCCCCAATCACGGTCATCCAGAGTGGTGTGCATTGGAATGACCGTATCTACAGGTGGTCGCTAATATTACAAAATTATACTTTTAGTATAGAGCATATTAAGGGTAGGGACAACATTCTGGCTGACACCCTTAGTCGACCATCTGAAGTAGAAATACCGGATATTCCACAGGAGAGTGTAGAGTAATGTAGTTTAAATTAGTACATTAGAATGTTCTATGTGAAATATCCCTAACTAAAAGGCAATAAAAAAAACCCCCTTTTCACGTTTTTTGAAACTAAAAGGTTTTTCTAAAGGGGGCAATTTTGGGGGAAAAATACA
>JACEFZ010008453.1:0-40234 GCA_014155875.1 Cepaea nemoralis
CTTTTTTTTATTCTGATACACCACTCATGCTTTTATGTAGTCGCCAGAACAATTTCAGATGACTTGTCTGTGCTTACTCTTTGACACACCTCTGCCCATTTTTCGCTTTTAACCACCGTGACCAGTTTTTTGAAATAGCTTACTTTTGTGTGCATCTCTCTTTCTAAGTGCAAGCAGGGACTAGGATGACCAGCTCTGTTCTTCTATCATACTGTTAGGTAACAAACAGCTAGACATCTATATCTATAAAACAGAGTGTATGTTTGTGGGTTTGTGGGTCTTGGATGCGTTCGATAACGGTACATCCGATTGAGATGAAATTTTCTACACGTCTTCCTTTCATTCCTGTGCAACCGACTATAATAATTTCTTAATGTAAAATCTTCTACTTATTTAATAACATTTACTTTTCCATTTTCATTATATAATGTCTATATAGCTGGGGACTTCACTCTAGAAAAGTTATTTCAAGGGGCATAACTTTTAATAACATTCTATATACTTTATAGTCATATTGTTGGGACTTACCTGCACTATTGTTAAACTCTTTGTCTATAGTTATTTTTAGGCATATGAGTTATATTAAATAATGATATAATCTTTCAGGTATTTTTAAAGTTTGCATAAAAATAATGCATTATGCATAACATTTTAACCCATCTTTTTCTGCTTACAAAACTTATCAACTGTCATGTCGGTGATTAAAAACAGTTTTCATTGAAAATAATGAATGGTGTGTGGAAGGACATTCTTTTAAGTTACTGTGCGCCAGGAGCTGGGCGAAACCACGCCGGGTCAGATAGATAGACAGTTAGTCGGGAACGGAAGCTTATTTGACTACTTATATGAATGAATTAAATGACATGCTCCCCACCAGGGACTGGGTGGGGCCGGGCCGGGTCAGACAGACAGACAGATAAACAGACAGTCGGGAACGGAAGCTTATTTGACTACTTATATGAATGAATTAAATGAGATGCTCCCCACCAGGGACTGGGTGAAGCCGGGCCGGGACAGACAGACAGACAGATAGATAGACAGTCGGGAACGGGAGGGCTTATATGACTACGTATATGAATTAAATGAGATGCTCCCCACCAGGGACTGGGTGGGGCCGGGCCGGGTCAGCCAGACAGACAGACAAACAGACAGTCGGGAATGGGAGAGCTTATATGACTACGTATATGAATTAAATGAGATGCTCCCCACCAGGGACTGGGTGAGGCCGGGCCGGGTCAGCCAGACAGACAGACAAACAAGCAGACTGATAGATAGATAGATTCCCTTCAGGGCCTGGGCGAAGCCGGGCCGGGTCAGCTAGTAAATATATAAAATAACAATTAGGATAGAAATATATAAACAAACAATTATGACAGAAATGTGTGAAAAATATGACTAGGACAAAAATATGTAAAGTAATAACCAGCATATTCACATGTAGAGTGGTAACTATGAAAAAACATATAAAGTAACAACTAGTACAAAAACATGTAAAACAAAAGCTTGTGCAGAAATAACAATTGACAGCTACTACAGAAGGGCTAAAGATAACAAATGGAACAGACACGTGTAAAGTAACAAATTTGACGGAAGCACTTAAAATAACTAAGACATAAAATAATAACTAGGACGGGAGCATGTAAAGAAATAACGGACTGGAGCATGTAAAGAAATAACTGGGACTGGAGCATGTAAATAAATAACTGGGACTGGAGCATGTAAAGAAATAACTGGGACTGGAGCATGTAAAGAAATAACTGGGACTGGAGCCTGTAAAGAAACAACTGGGACTGGAGCATGTAACGAAATAACTGGGACTCGAGCATGTAAAGAAATAACTAGGACGGGAGCATGTAAAGAAATAACTGGGACTGGAGCATGTAAAGAAATAACTGGGACTGGAGCATGTAAAGAAACAACTGGGACAGGAGCATGTAAAGAAATAACTGGGACTGGAGCATGTAAAGAAATAACTGGGACTGGAGCATGTAAAGAAACAACTGGAACTGGAGCATGTAAAGAAATAACTGGGACAGGAGCATGTAAAGAAATAACTGGGACTGGAGCATGTAAAGAAATAACTGGGACTGGAGCATGTAACGAAATAACTGGGACTGGAGCATGTAAAGAAATAACTGGGACTGGAGCATGTAAAGAAATAACTGGAACTGGAGCATGTAAAGAAATAACTGGGACTGGAGCATGTAAAGAAACAACTGGAACTGGAGCATGTAAAGAAATAACTGGGACAGGAGCATGTAAAGAAATAACTGGGACTGGAGCATGTAAAGAAATAACTGGGACTGGAGCATGTAACGAAATAACTGGGACTGGAGCATGTAAAGAAATAACTGGGACTGGAGCATGTAAAGAAATAACTGGAACTGGAGCATGTAAAGAAATAACTGGGACTGGAGCATGTAAAGAAATAACTGGGACTGGAGCATGTAAAGAAATAACTGGGACTGGAGCATGTAAAGAAACAACTGGGACTGGAGCATGTAAAGAAATAACTAGGACTGGAGCATGTAAAGAAATAACTGGGACTGGAGCATGTAAAGAAATAACTGGGACTGGAGCATGTAAAGAAATAACTAGGACTGGAGCATGTAAAGAAATAACTGGGACTGGAGCATGTAAAGAAATAACTAGGACGGGAGCATGTAAAGAAATAACTGGGACTGGAGCATGTAAAGAAATAACTGGGACTGGAGCATGTAAAGAAATAACTGGGACAGGAGCATGTAACGAAATAACTGGGACTGGAGCATATAAAGAAATAACTGGGACAGGAGCATGTAAAGAAATAACTGGGACTGGAGCATGTAAAGAAATAACTGGGACTGGAGCATGTAAAGAAATAACTGGGACTGGAGCATGTAAAGAGATAACTGGGACTGGAGCATGTAAAGAAATAACTGGGACATGAGCATGTAAAGAAATAACTGGGACTGGAGCATGTAAAGAAATAACTTGGACTGGGGCATGTAAAGAAATAACTGGGACTGGAGCATGTAAAGAAATAACTGGGACTGGAGCATGTAAAGAAATAACTGGGACTGGAGCATGTAAAGACATAACTAGGACAAAATACGTAAATGTAATAAGTATTTGAATCTGAAGGAATAAATACAAGAAGGGTTACATGTGGTAAAACTAGGACAATGTAATAAATACATGATGAAATAGGTATGTGCGGTTTCTGTGAAAGAGGAACAGAGAGAGGAAGGGAGGGAGAGAGAGAGAGAGAGAGAGAGAGAGAGAGAGAGAGAGAGAGAGAGAGACATGTTGTCAAACTAGGACAATGTAACAAATACATGATGAAATTGGTATGTGCGGTCCCTGTGAGAGAGGAACAGAGAGAGAGAGAGAGAGAGAGAGAGAGAGAGAGAAAGAGAGAGAGAGAGAGAGAGAGAGAGAGAGAGAGAGAGAGAGAGAGAGAGAGAGGTGGGAGATAGCGAACGAACTTTATTTTCAAAGGGTTAAGAATTGGGCACGCAGATCCGTCTAACATTCTGCAATCTTATCTCTCTGCTTTCTGCTCCCATACATTATTTCATTTATACATCAGTTATTCATTCATTGAATAAATAAATGAATAACTGAATGAATAGTTATTAGTTATTAGGCTTAATTAATAGTTATTAGAATTAAGTTATTAGGCTTAATATTAGATATCAGCAGTCATACAGACAGACGGATAACAACCTATAAAAAACATCACAATAATTCTCTCTCTCTCTCTCTCTCTCTCCTCTCTCTCTCTCTCTCTCCTCTCTCTCTCTCTCTCTCTCTCTCTCTCTCTCTCTCTCCTCTCTCTCTCTCTCTCAGACACATACACACACACAGGAGGTCCACACACCAACCCGTTTCATGTTATATTAACACAGCGTGCTGCCTCCGCCATATCTCACGCCGGCTATAATGAACACTGACTAGCACAGAGTGGAAAAGTTCGCCTAAAACGGGAAACACGTTCCCGGGGTCCTTGAGGGGAAGCAAAGAATAGTAACACAGTAACCTACCAAGCATATCGTAAAAGTAGACCAAGGAGGGTTGTTGTGGGACGGACTACCTCATCGTGATGAAAGCTATATGCAAAACCCAACCCCGCTGCAGAGTAGTCTGTTATGGGTCTGTGATGTGGTCAGACCCTCACATTCTTTAAACCTGGATGCGGGGAGACAGGGGTCCAGTCTTTCTCCTCTAGTGGTCGACGACGAACTCAGGCGTCGAATCTCGGCCCGACTGCGCTAATAGCTACACTAACGCGACCACCTTATGAAGAAAGAATTAATGGACCAGCCCAGAGAAAAGGAGTCTCTTAGATAAGATGTATAGAAGAGAAGGTGTACATAAGTTGTACACAAGATTTATAGACGATGTATAGAACAGAAGTTGTACAGAACAGAAGATGTGAAGAACAGAAGATCTATAGACTTTAGAACAGAAGTTGTGCATGAGATTATAGATGATGTATAGAAGATATATTACAGTAGGGGTTCTCAACTTTTTTTGGCCCTGCCCCCCCCCCTTCACCATATTTTCAGAACGTCATTTCCCCCCTTTCATATTTCCTACCTAAAAATTTCCCCTCCCGCCCCTACACAGTATACGTAATAATGGAAGCACATACTAACCGTAAAGTATGAAGGGAAAAACAAGATCAAGTAATCAGTTCTTGTATTAACGCGATCTTGAAATAATCTTCATTCCCCCCCCCCCCTTGGAAACCCTAAAACTCCCCTTTGGGGGGGGGGGGGGATTTCCCACCGGTTGAGAACAACTGTATTACAGCGATGTTGAGAACAGCTTACGGAGTTTGGACCTACGTCCTCTCACCTAGACAAATGTCCAGATTTATCCCAGGAGTGTCAGAACAAAGTATTGGTAGAAGGTTATCTATAGATTGATTTTCTTTCTTAACAACTTAAAAATAAGGGGTAACGAGTTGGTCATGCGTTGAAGCACACTTAGAGGTGACAGTTTCGAATCCCGGTCGGTAACTATAGCTTTCAATTGCTCTTTCAATTGCTCAACACACAACATCCACTGCATAGTGAAATTAGGAAGGTGAAGGGCAGCAGGTTAAAAAGAGGACGGTCGTGGATGGGTCAAGCCGAAGACATTCTTCAACAGGTGTGTTCACTTGAGGACTTAGAACCTGGCGAGGAGTGGGTGCAAGTGCCAACAGACTTCTGCACATCCTTTTCAGTTTGCATCCAACTAGATAGAAAATGCAGACAAGAAAATCCGGCTGCTGTTGAGGCTGAAGTACAAGCGTTGATTTTCGAGAATTCGCTAGACGGTGATGCGGTCATCTACACAGATGGGTCGGTCGTCCGACATGTGAGAAGCTCATGGGCCTTTACTGCTCGGGCCGGAGGGAGAATTGTGAAGGAGGACTCTGGTGCTTTCACTGAAACCACAAGTAGCCTGACCATGGAAGTCATGGCAGTAAGTAAAGCAATAACATGGCTCGAGACACAGACATTCACTAGGGCTTGTTTCCTTAGCGACTCAATGAACATGATCAAGAGGATAGAGGAGGGGTCGATCCGAAGAGAGTGGTTGCTGCCTCTGAAGCGGTCTCGGCTGGCAAAGATTAGTTTCATCTTCGTGCCAGGGCATGCGGGAGTACAAGGAAATGAGCGGGCTGACAAACAATACATTGTGTGTTTATTTATGCCTGTCACCAAGAAAAATGACCAGAATTATCACCTGAATGTCACAATAATGTATTCGTTGACGACGATCTATGGGCAGGTTTTCCGTCCTGGCATAGCCTGTTTTTCGCCCCTATCAGAGAATACTAAGTATCAGATCGGCAATCCAAGCGATGATGGGATTGTGTGATAATATCATTACACACCAGAGATCCTAGGGGAAATTCCCAGCCCAATGCTGGGTTTCAACCTGGTACCTTCACCACCCGTCTCCTTTAAGAACAGATGAAGTCACTAGATGTGTTCATATTGGGCCATGTGAGTGACTCTATCTATCGCCATGACATAGGAATGAAACGAAAGAATCCAATATTCCGGGCAAGATTTACATCAACCAAGTACGGTAACTTTGTAGCCAACATCCGGCCTGGTCCAGTGCAAGTGTATTTGAGATAAAAGACGTTAAAGACGACATTTGGTGAGTCGGATCTTTCTTAATTTTTGTTCTTTTTTAACACTCTCACACGCAGGGAAATAAGAGAGAAGGGACAAGTGAACGAGCTGCTGTTTAAAGAGGTTATTATAATATTATCGTCTGTTTACTGTAGTTCACTAAATCAGAAACTGACGGACGGCTTTGCTTTGCTGCTTTAGACTTTAGCAGGCTAGAGCCAGAGCAATTAATTTAATTAATAATAATAATTAATTAAAATAAATAATCATCCGAATTCTGTTGACAATGAATGACTTGAAACTGAACCTATGTTAACTAAATTGTTTCCGTAATAATTACTTTCTTAATCTGGCTCTAACTAACAAAAATATTAAATATTGTACTTTATTTTATAGTTTGTATATATAACTGATCGAAGTGTCTATCACAACCAAGTTGCGAATAAACGAAGTCTGTTTGCAACCAAAGGCTAGTCACGTGCTAGTCATCGGGACGTGTTTGACTATATTATACATTTGTGTGAAGCTTTCATCGTGGCCCCAGTAGTATAGCGGTAAGTATCTCCAATTGTTACCGTGGTTCGATTCCCCGCCGGCGAAATTATTATTATTCATTTTGTTTTTCATTTTTTTAGAAATTAATTAAGTGAAAGTGACAAGATAACTATTTATTAATATTTACAAAGACAGTTAGTTATTCGACATTTTGACAAAATTAGTAGCGAGAATTATCACGATTTTAAATTTGAGTATTTACTAATGAGACCGCCACAGTAGATAGGCCTTGAAATTCAAAATCTAATGGTACCACAATGATGCCTGTATGTCACTTCTAAGTGAAGACATTCAAATTTTTGTGAAGGTGAGACGAGTTGCGATTTTTCATGATCCTTACCCAGAAATAAAAAAAGAAGCATGTGAAATATTCTGGTCATGTTAACAGTAATAAAAGACATAAAATAACACTCTTATAAAAACTGTACAGGAAGGTTAGATTGAAGGCAAGAGGTGGGCAACATGTTGTGGTGATAACATGTGAAGATAACATATCAATCAATCATGTGCCGTGCCAGAAGGTGTGGGCGGTCATGACTCGCCATTTCACTCGATCACCAGAGTCGTGGATCTGCTCAGTAGGTACTATAGTTCAATGTCGTGATCGGACATTTGCGACCTTGATCACGTGACCTGCCGATCTCGTTGCTTGCTCCTGAAAATTTGACCCGATTCCTAATAGGGTCATATTTTTCTTAAATTCCGAAAATCGCGGGACTTTGACGGGCTATAAATAGGCCAGTATTGTGTACCATGCGGCCTAGTTTCACGCACATGTGCCCTGAAAGCTTTTCGTTGATAACTATCATCGCTGTGTAGTTTCAAGTTTTGAGGTAAGTTCACGCATGTACAGAATATTGCTAAAGCCTCACAATGATTACTATTAGTAATAATTGAATTCTCCATCCAGTTTTATATCTCTGTGTACAATTTCATTACTTGAAATGATTGGGATTGATTAAAATTAGCTGTTTGAAGTGGATCACTTCACTCAGTCTCTCTCGGAAAAACCGGCCGCCATCTTGCCTTCTTATTTGCCTTATACAGAAGGGACTTGACATCGTTTACACCAGTTCTTTAGCTAACAGTTTGTTGCTAAAGCCTCACAATGATTAATATTAGTAATAATTGAATTCTCCATCCAGTTTTATATCTCTGTGTACAATTTCATTACTTGAAATGATTGGGATCGATTAAAATTAGCTGTTTGAAGTGGATCACTTTAACTCTGTCTCTAGCAGAAAAACCGGCAGCCATCTTGCCTTCTTATTTGCCTTATACAGAAGGGACTTGACATTGTAAATTGTTTACACCAGTTCTTTATTTAAAAGTTCGTTGCTAAAGCCATCTTGAGGTTAATATTAGTAATAATTTAATTCTCCATCCAGTTCTATATCTCTGTGTAAAATAGATTATAAATAGCCTGATTAATTAATTAATAAATATGACCCTGTTTAGTGTTAATTATAGTTTATACCTCTCCCCTGCCCCTCCCCTTTTTAAATTTTATTTCTCTTCCTCTCTCTCCCGTTCCCTCCCTCTCTCCCTGCCCCTTCCTCCCTCTCCCCTCTCTCCCTCCCTTTCTCTCTCTCTCCCCCCCTTTCCCTCCCTTCCTCTCCCTCTCTCTCCCTCTCTCTCCCTTCCTCTCTCTCTCTCCCTGCCCCTCCCTCTCTCTCCCTGCCCCTTCCTCCCTCCCCTCACTCCCTCTCCCTTTCCCTCCCTTCCTCTCTCTCTCTCCCTGTTCCTCCATCTCCCTCCCCCTCCCCCCTCTCTCTCTCTGCCTCTGCATTACTTTGTGTTATTTTATATTGTTTACATTTCCACAGCTTTACCCCAGTTCCACTAATTTTATTCATATTTTACAGGAGATCTACAAAGGTTTGACAGACCCAAGTGTCGTACTCCACTTGCAAGTGCTTGGGCTGTATTCACACTTCCTCACGGGACCATGGATGCAGAGGTTTTACGGAAACAGAGACAAAACAGACAAACAAGAACATTTCAATGCAGTAAGTATTTTCATGTTTTTAAAAACATGTTCTTTAGATGCAGTCTTGTATATTATATTAGTTGCTAAAACAAATATGTTAGTAGTTATATAATAGCAAACAGATGACATGCTTTTAGAAATGAATGAAGTGAAATATTTTGCTTCCACTTACCTTTAGGTTATTCCATGAAAACTTCACACAATAATCCACAACGAATCACAAACGAAGGTAAAGCACTTATTATACCCACCAAATATTCATATAAAGCAATTGGATAAGATTTGAGTTTTACTAGATATGTATGATTACAAAATTGTTTTTGTTAATATATTTCTGTAACATTCATTTCACACAGGTAAAGGAGACGGAAATCTGTTTACAAGGCTTACAAGATTTGGAGATGTTACCGGAGGGTTTTAATGCCAAAGAACAGGATGCGTTTGGGGGCAGAATGAATGTGGAGCCTGATTTAAGGGAAGTGAACACAGATAGGTTTACTGTAGTTGTTAAGAATTTAGCGACTGCCTTCATAAAAACTCTTGCTCAACAGCTGAAATCTTATCGGGAGGGGCCCTTGTCCAATCCATCCGAGGAACTTATTGCAAATACTGCTTCTGCCCCGCTGAATAACATGCATGCTGAAAGGACCTTGGGCATGTGTGATTCAGCACTGCGAAGAGCCCCGAATGCCACCCTGGGATTTATTGATGGTAAAGTGAAAGGTGTGCAGAACCAAACGTTAGATTGGCTGCAGTCATTTGATGACGACTTCCAGAAAATCCTGGTGGACTATGCTGTTCATTGTGGGGCTTGGGTGAGAAAGCAACAGTCGGAGAGGAAGAGTCAAGTTCAGCGAGAAGTGTTGCAGAAGATGGACAAGAAGGAGAGAGAGGGCTATGAAAAATTAATCACTGAAGAATTTGAGCGAACAAAGTCTGTGTTGTCAATACTCGACATGCATTTGTTTAAGGATCTGGATCAGGAGTCCCTAGAGAAGCTAAAGAAGTTTCTAATTGATGATGGTGCATTATCCAATACACTACTGCGGCACGTCTGGTATGAAAATGCAAAAGATAAAGTTTATATAGAGGTGGTTAAAAGTGTTAAACGGAAGGACAAGTTGAAGAGTAAAATTGTGTTATGGTACTGGGAAGAGGGTGCGTCACCATCGGATACCTCCTTCACCATGCCAATGAAGAAATTTTTAGTTGATTTCGCTCTCGGCGAATTAACTTTTTATTAAAATTAAAGACTTTTAAAAAATGGTAAATTAAATGTTTTAAGGGCATGTTCTTTAAAATGTACAATGTGTTATAAAAATTAGTTTATGATTTAGTTTTATATGCAGTCTTTTCTTTATTTAATTATTATTTATTATATCCACCAAATATTAATATAAAAGCAATTGGATAAGATGTTTTTAGTTTTACTAGATATACACGATTACAAAATGTGTGTGTTTTTTAAATATGTTTCTGTAACATTCATTTCACACAGGTAAAGGAGACAGGAAATCTGTTTTACTCCAGTTCCACTAATTTTATTCATATTTCGCAGGTGATCTACGAAGTTTTGACAGACTCATGTGTTCAACTCCACTTGCAAGTGCTTATGCTGTACTATCGCTTCCTCACCGGACCATGGATGCAGAGATTTTACAGAGACAGAAAAAGACACTTCGATGCAGTAAGCGTTTTCATGTTTTAAAAAAACATGTTCTTTTAGTTGCAGTCTTGTATATTATTGCTACAACAAACAAATATGTTAGTAGTTAGTAGTTTTATAATAGCAAACAGATGACATGCTTACAGAAATCGAATGAAATATTTTGTTTCCACTTACCTTCATAAAATAATCCACAACGAATCACAAATTAAGATAAACCACTTATTATATCCACCAAATATTAATGTAAAAGCAATTGGATGTTTTTAGTTTTACTAGATATATATGATTACAAAATTGCCTTCGTTAAGAATATTTCTTTCAAAAGGAGACGGAAATCTGTTTACAAGGCTTAAGAGATTTGCAGACGTCACCAGAAGGTTTTAATGACAACGAACATGTGTATTAGTTTTTTAATTAGTACTAGTAATACTACTACTATTAATTAGCATAACTATTAGTAATAGTTTGTTGTTTCTTTTTCTTTTCCAGGTTGGCAAGATGCTATCGTTAGAGAGCAGAAACAAATAGTGTTAAAACTTGCTGTTGCTTTATAGATCATTGTTTCATAAGTTGATATGCAATATATATAATTAGTTAGCTGCCATTTTTAAATTTTCATTAGTAATAAAACATATTTATAAAATCATAACATGGTCTTTTGATTTGTTTTATAAAACTGAAGGGGGCAAAATACATTAGTTATTTAATTTAAAAAAAAAAAAAAAAATTTCTATATTTTTTTTTTTTCGCTCACTCGCTCGATTTGAGCTCGAGCGTAGTCCGTACACATTACTTATAGTGCACTGAACTGAATTTTGCATGTGGATTAGCTTCCCCTATTGCCAGTGTCCCTCGCTATCAGGCGAACCCACTCCAACTTCAGAGACACATAATTGGTGTTTCAACGTTCGTTAGCAGAGTTTAAATTTTTAAAATTAATTATTAATTAATTAATTGGCAGCCATTTTGAAATTAAATTAGTAACAAAACATATTTACAACATCACAACATGGCCTTTTTATTTGTTTGATCAAACTGAAGGGAAAAATATTCATAATTGGCATTTTAAGGTTCGTTAGCTAAGTTCAGTCATTATTAAATAATTAATTAGCGGCCATTTTGAATTTTAATGACTCGATATTGCATAACATCAAAAATTTTCTACCTGGGCAGTTAGGCCTCGCCTTTCCGAACAAGACAATATATAGTTGCTATGGGGTTTTCTCAAAACTAAAGAAGTTGTAGCAGTTTTAAACACATTGTAAACAACTGTTGTTTCTGGGCAGCAAGTCAAATTCAGCTATGGGAGTATTTGCTTCTTTGTTCCAATTATGACTTAATTTTACACACAATTCTGGATATCTTGGCTTAGAATCAACGTACAGACTTGAATGAGGTACCGTTGGAAAATATTTTTCAGGTCCTATTCATCTGTCCAGATTTAATCAATGCCAAACCAATTTTTAAAATGTCATCAAAGTACCTATGCTCAGTGTTCCTGTCTCGACCATGCCATGTGGCCAAGCCATCCAGGTATTTACTTCCCCTTAGTCTGTTCCCTTCGATCTTGCCAGTTGTCACTAAGTTCTCCAATCCATTTCTTCTCATAACATGTGCAAAACATTTTGACTGTCTGTGTCTAATTTCTCTAATCAATTTACGATTATCATTTGTCTCCTGCAGTACTTGGTCATTGGTTTTTCTGTCTGTCCATGGTATTCTTTGCATTTTCCTCAGAAACCACATTTCTGCAGCCATTAGATGTTTTGCAGCTTGACTGCTCATTATCCAAGTTTCACATCCATACAAAAGAACAGGCTCTATGTAGCACCCCAACACTCTTTTTCTCGTTTCAATTGACATCTTCTTATTGGTCAGTATGTTTTTCATCTTGCTAAAGGCTACTTTCGCCATGGCAATTCTTGTTCTAATTTCTACAAGGCATCTCCCATCAGATGTTATGACTGTTCCGAGATAATTGTACCGATTCACTTGTTGAAGAATATTCCCATTTACTTGTATATTACATTGTGGTATTTCGTTCTTCCTAGTGACGACCATAATCTGTGTCTTTTTGGAATTTAATTCTAATCCCAGTTGTTCACTGTATACAACAACCGCATCTACTAATTGTTTGTATCCTCTGCATATCTGATGTTATTGACGTTTCGTTCTCCAATGCTGATTCCATTTATATCTTCTACATTTTTGAAAATATTTTCACTGTATAGGGAAAAAAGATCTGGAGACATTACACATCCCTGCCTAACACCTCTTAATAGGTTGATATTGTCCCACTTCATTATCAATCCTTATGGCAGCTTGTTGTTTCCAATATATGTTTTTTATAAGTCTAATGTCTTTTCCATCAATTTTTAGATCTGCAAGCATACCTACCACGTTGACATGTGTCCAGTGCAGATAACATCTAGAGATATAGAAACAGCAGTCTAACCGAATGTAACATCAAGTACATAGTCACAGATTGCTTGATGCACTCCACATTCAAACAATATCAGTACTATACACTTGGTATTTCAGCCACAGTACTAGATGTTGTTTACGGGGTTTATGTTATGTTTAAATAAATACTTTGGTGAAAACGTTCACCAGTATCTGTGTCTTTCCTTTCCTCAAGTATCTTCAATGGATTACCGTGTCAGGTCAACAGTTGTCACCTCAGCCTCCCCCTCCCTTTCTTTTAAACATTAAAAGAAAAATCTATATCACTGAAGCACTATAGAAACAGCCAGAGTTTGCCCCTGTGTGTGATATAATCTTCTTCTTCTGCCACCTGTCATCTCCCAGTGGAATATGAGCCCTAAACAAATTCACACCAAGCCCATTATAACCTTAAAAGTCTAGAGAGTCGACCTCATTGCACCAGGTTTTATCCCATATGGCTCAGTATATTTCCGGAGGGTGGCCTCCCAAAGGTGTCACACAAAGCACAAACTCCGTAGCCGCAGCAACAACCCCCAGGAGTCTCCGAGAAAAATCCACTCGTGAACAAAAGACATAGCCTGGAATATAATCCACAACATTTCAGAATGTGTTCATGATTGGCTGGATTTTGCAGCTGCAGTTGTCTATGTGATGACCAACCCTCCTTAGTCATCTCTTAGGTTAGGCATGGCTTCGTTTCCCTAATAAGTCTCAGTAACACATGGGTTCTGCATACCGTCTGTTGGTTGGTGGCAGATTTAAAGATGTGAATACCACCTTGTATGAAAAACACTCAAGTTTGCATCATATGTCCCTTCTTAGCCTCCTGGTACAAATCTGCATAGGTGGTAGGGAAAGGGTAATGAGCGCATTGTTGTTTATTATTCTTTGTTGGACTTGTCCCCACTGTCTGTTTGCATTAGTTTTATTGTTTAGTTACTTGTTACTAATAAGCCGGCGACTGAAATGAAGAGGTAGCGAACACAATTTATCATACCTCATCCAAAATCTATCATACCTCATCCAAAATCTATCATACCTCATCCAAAATCTATCATACCTCATCCAAAATCAGCTACAGGCGTTTTGGAATCAGACCGTCTTGTGTTGATTTATAACAGTGGTATGAGCATCGTCAATTGTTCAGGAAGCAATAGCAAACTACTAATGCAAACTTGTCTTGTAAACCACAAAGAGCCAAAAGATGCTGGGGTTGATTGTGATGTCCTGTTAGAAGAAGGATTGTGATGTCCTGTTAGAAGAAGGACTGTCGTCCACACAACTCTCTTGTTGGCTTGTTTATGACAGCATGGGCATCCACAAGACTGACTTGCTTGTGACAGTACTGTCATCCACAAGGCTGTCTTGTTTGTGACAGTACTGCCATCCACAAGGCTGAATTGCTTGTGACAGTACTGTCATCCATAACAGTAACCTGTTAATGAGTCCTGTCATCCACAAGGCTGTCTTGTTTGTTTCAGTACTGCCATCCACAAGGCTGAATTGCTTGTAACAGTACTGTCATCCATAACAGTAACCTGTTAATGAGTCCTGTCATCCACAAGGCTGACTTGCTTGTGACAGTACTGTCATCCACAAGGCTGACCTGTTTGTGACAGTACTGCCATCCACAAGGCTGACTTTTTTGTGACAGTACTGTCATCCACAAGGCTGGCGTGCTTGCGACAGTACTACCATCCACAAGGCTGACCTGTTTGTGACAGTACTGCCATCCACAAGGCTGACTTGCTTGTGACAGTACTGCCATCCACAAGGCTGACCTGTTTGTGACAGTACTTTTATCCACAAGGCTGATGTGCTTGTGACAGTACTGTCATCCACAAGGCTGAATTGCTTGTGACAGTTCTTTTATCCACAAGGATGATGTGCTTGTGACAGTACTGTCATCCACAAGGATGACTTGTTTGTGACAGTACTGTCATCCACAAGGATGACTTGTTTGTGACAGTACTGCCATTCACAAAACTGACCTGTTTGTTATAGTCCTGCCATCTACAAGAGCTGGCCTACCATAACATTGCATCATGCTGTGTCCCCCAGGTTGGAGATGACGTCAGAGAAAGCTGCTAATCCCATGGAGCCCTTCCTGCTGCTGCTGAAGGATGCCAAGGGTGCTGGAGCAGCCAGTGTTCTGAACCAGGCCATGGGAGCTCCCAACGTGTATGTGTTTGGGGAGTTCCTGGACTTGCCCAATGTGCAGGAGGTAGTGTATTCCAGCAATGTTAGATTTGTGTACAGCTCCCAATGTGTATGTGTTTGGGGAGTTCCTGGACTTGCCCAATGTGCAGGAGGTAGTGTATTCCAGCAATGTTGCGTTTGTGTACAGCTCCCAATGTGCAGGAGGTAGTGTATTCCAGCAATGTTGCATTTGTGTACAGCTCCCAATGTGTATGTGTTTGTGGAATTGCCCAATGTGCAGTGGGAAACGTCTGCCAGCAATGTTTGATTCTCGTACAGCCCCAGGTTATACTAAGCAGCCTCTATAAAACTTGTTCCTCAGGGGACAGTACAATGCCTTTCTGAGTTCTCTGCCCTTGGTATCTCCAAGGTTCTGTTTATATGTTATCTAGTGCATGACTACCTACCTTATACTGTAGATAGGTTCTGTTTATATGTTATCTAGTGCATGACTACCTACCTTATACTGTAGATAGTCAGGGTTCAATTCTGAGGTGTTTCAGCATGGGAACTAGCATCACAAATCAATGTGTGGTCATGTCAGAATAATGAAAGAAGACCTATATCCTGTTGTAGAAGAGAAGAGACTAAACAAGACTGTTAACCCTACATTCCAGAGTTGAAGGGCTGAACGAGATTAAAGTATGTCTACATTCCAGGGTAGAAGAGGAATGATTAAACAAGACTGAAAGAAAGTGGTAGACTAGTTTACAAGAAGAAGATGCAAATAGGGCTACGGTAGCTCTGCACCCCAGAGTAGCAGTCACCCCGTAGCTTTCCATAATGGGTCTGACTGCTTCACTGTAGACTTGCTGTGGTGTTTTTGTGCTGGCTGCCCAGGATGTTACAACCAGTTTTTGTTTTCACTACAGCGATCATTTGAATGGTGTTTGTTTCAGTCTCTTCTACCTTTGGCTTTCAGATGAGTCGAGTGCCGAGGGTAACCCCAAGAAATGTGGGTGCATATCTGATGTATAGATTAATTTTCTAGCAGTATGAACATTCTTTCTTTGTGGGGTCTTTTTGTGGTCATTATTTGGTTTTATTTTACATCTCAGTTTGTGTCAAGTTCTCTACTTTTCCTCTGTTGTCTGAAGTAAATACGAAGGCATTGAGGTATTGTTGGTGGCTGCCAGACAGCAAAATCATACGCATGTGTGCATGTTGTGGTTTCCTTGATACTTTACATGGAGATAGTTATCTGCTCAGTTCTGGCAGCTAGTTCTTGCCTTGTCAGTCACAAAGTCTGAGTTGTCTTTGGCACAGTTTTGACTATCTGTATTATTCCTATTTATAGTTTTAGTGAGATTCTGCTATCTTGTGGTACCTTTCTCTAGGCAGAGTGAGGCAGTCTTTCCTTACCAGCATACTCTAATACTTTTCTTCTTTCTTTTAGTGTAGAGAACTTTTGCTTTGTTGTGGAGAGTGACATGTTTGTCAGTCAGGTTATTTTGCATGTTTTCTCTGATACAGCAGAGCTCTTGGAAAAATGTGAGATTGATGGTCTTCCCATCTCCTTCTTGGAATTCTTGTTCTTGTTGCATCATGGACATGAATATTTGCAGTTAAAGTTGTTTTGTTTGTTCTCATTGTATATTCCAGCTGGGAGAGTGGTATATTTTGGGCTTCTCCTTTGGTCCCTTCATGGGTATTACTAACAGTTTGTGGTTACTGCACCCTGATTGTTGGCTACACTTTGGCTCACGACCTTCTAAACGCCGTAATCTACTAGAACGAGATTAGGATAATTTATTCTCCAGAATTGAAATTGTTATGTGCGTGGATTGTCTAGTTTGGTTATAATAACTAAACTGACTTATGATAAAACTTTCAATCTCGTCTCCTTTTCTGTTTGTGTTTGAATACCCCTAGCTGGGGAATCATCATCATCTTTCACTTTTCCCATCAAGTGTCATGGGGAGGAATAGTTGACGTTCCAGCACCCGATGGGTGGCACTAGGTAGTATCAATGTGTTTCTGATGTAAGCGCTGATAGTGATGCTTTTCATTCAGTCTGCTCCATAATTCTTGAGCAGTAGTACTTGAATAGGCTGATAGGCTGGCAGGGAATGCACCTCTCGGTGTTAGATTGCTGGTGGTAGATTGCCTGTGGACAAGGGGGAGGTTGTCATGCATTTGTGGGACCAGGTGGAGAAGGTGGGGAAACAGATTCAGAATCCATATGTGGAAAGAATGAGATTGCGGGGATCAGCAGGGGTTCTGGAAGAATCTCAAAACTGAGAGGGAAGATCAGGAGAACTTTAAATCAGATAGTGGTGGGAACGATTAGTGGTATGACTCTTCGCTGGCTGTTGAACGTGGGGACGGAGCACATATGGGAATGTCCTGAGTGCTGTGATGTTGGTTCTTAACTCAGCTCAACTCAACTGTGAGCTCTTCCTTATTTGAACACTGATGTTGAAACAGACACACAAAACACATTTATCTCTCAAGATCACAGTGAATGCTGTGTACTCCTACATTTTTAGCTGGAGAATCACTATTAAAATCACCCACAATTATAAACTTTTTGGAGTTTCTTCTTCTTCTTGTGCCTCTAATAGTCCTGGTGGAGGCCAGTGCATGGGGGTTTGGATTTTATAGCTGATTTGTTGTATGGTTTGAGGTAGTCAGTCTCAAACCAAACATCCTTAGTCAACTTTTATGACCTGCACAAGAAGTTACATTGTTACTATTCTTTACTTCCTCTTTGTGCCCCCGGCAACATTAGGTCATTTTGGAGTTTGACTTTATATAGTTCATGTTATTTGGGGGTGAGTAAATATCACATATTGCGGGGTTTTGTCAGCTGCTCTGTGTCTGGTGTTTTGGATTCTCCATCATTCAGCTGGGACATGTTGGTTTTGTAGGCTGATAAAATGTCTTTGATTGTACATAACCTTACTGCTTCACTTATTTGTCTTTTTATTTTGTATTGCTTATAATGTGAGGTCTGTTACATTTGATAACTGTATTTTTGGACAGGCTATTTCATTCTCCCTGAAATCCAGGTTTCTTGTGATAAATACATTTGTTACTAATGCAGATCTGTTTGTTCACAGCTTGCTACGGGAGCTCATGCATCTGTATATCAACTACTGAATGTTTTTGCATATGGGACATATAAAGACTATAAAGGTAAGCTTATGCCTGAATGATGCCACTGTGGTGTCTTGCCCATGTTTATATGTTGTGTTTTGTGTATTTGTTTGCTGATGAAGACTAGTCATAGCAACATTCTATATTTTTCATAATTGTATTCTGTAAAAACAAGCTGAACAACGCATAAATACCTTTGAATATCAATGTTATAGACGGGTTCTAAGAATATCTTGGACCAGAAAAGAACAAATGCATCCATACAACTGAATATTGAAGAAGGTTGGGTACTGAAGACCATGAAACGAAGAACAATTAAATATTTTGGTCACTTGAAACGCCATGAAAGTTTGGAGAGAACAATAATGGAGGGGTATATGCCTGGGAAGAGAGGACGAGGAAGGCCAAAGAGAAGATGGGTGCAGGATGTGGCAGATTATCTCCATATGGGTGTATCGGATGCAGGACATCTTGCTCATGACCGAGAAGTTTTCTAGAAGGTTGTTATGGGAGCAAGATTCTGCAAAGGACATGCTACTGAATGAATGTATTCTGTAAAGCTGCATTACTTTGTGTGTTGTTTTATATTGTTTACGTTTCAACAGCTCTACCATAGTGCCACTAATTTTATTCATACTTTAACTATGTACAGACTATAAAGGTTTTTGTAGTATAAAGGCTATAGAGGTATGCATATACTATACTAAAACTATAAAGGTGTGTATTTAGATTATCTAAAAAGGGATTTCGAGGCGACATGATTACTTCATTGCACTGGGTTTTGTCCCATATGGCTTGGATCTCTTCCTACAGAGTGGCCTGGCAACAGGATCACACAATGCACGAACTGTAGCTCCAGTGAGGGACAGAGGAGTCTCCGGGAAAACTGCACTTGTAAACCAAATGATGATAGTGAACTCATTCTTCGGAGCACGAGGCATATTTTTCAAACAATTTAAAAGTATGTACAATATACAGATTGCATTAGGTGTATGGCCGGTCTCCCTGGCCAAGGGGTTAGCGACATTGTTTGTGATCCTGTGTATCCACGTGGGGAAAACAGAAGCGAGAATCGGCAGCGGTTCACGTCACGCTGGTAACTTAGTGGATATGTGAACCGGTCATTCAGAAAGCAATGGCAAACTACTGAATGTAAAAACTTGCCTAGTACATCAACAGCAGCTGAAAAATGCTGGTGTTGACTGCAATGTCCTGTAAGAGATATGCAACACACACAAAAAGGTGTGTGACCTACAAGCCTGAGATGAGGAGAGAGTGGTGCACCAGGAACAGATACTGTACCTGGAATCAGGCGGCCTGGCTAGCCAAGGGAATGGAGAGTATCCAGCACATATTGTTTTCTGTCCCAGTACATGACTGTAGGCTGGCCATCTCAGTGGCCGTGTGTTCAATCCTCATTGAGGCAGATTTCTGTCCCAGTACACAACTGTAGGCTGGCCATCTCAGTGGCCGTGTGTTCAACAAACCTCATTGAGGCAGATTTCTGTCGAATTGACCTGGGCTTCCAAGTCAACCCAGCCTAAAATTGGTGCCAGGTAATGTCTTCAAGGTCAAGGTTTTGATATTGACCTCCGATCTGGTGCCGATCAGTCTTTACAAATATGGGGCTAGCACCATATACCCACTTCATGGCCAGGGCTGGCTCCGCGTCGAAGGCGTTATGGATGCAGTTCATAATCCCACATACCCACGTTCGAAACACAGCTGCCAGCGACTTGGCAGCAGACTGCCTTACGTTGGTCATTTTATTAAAATGGTGGTATGAGTGTCGGTCGTTCAGAAAGGAATGGCAGACTATTGAACATAAAACTTGCGCAGGAATAACAAACAGCCAAAGACATGCTAGAGTTGACTGCTACGTCCTGTAAGGGATATGCAACTGACTAACCGTATACCCAGCTGTACTGTGTTACTCTACACTATATAGAATCCCAGCATGTCTCCAGGTGTGTACTGTGTTACTCTACAGTCTAGACAGAATCCCAGCTTTACTCTACACTCTATATAGAATCCTAGCTTGTCTCCAGGTGTGTGCTGTGTCACTGTACACTATATAGAATCCCAGCTTGTCTCCAGGTGTGTACTGTGTTACTCTACACTCTAGACAGAATCCCAGCTTTACACTACATTCTTGACAGAAGAGGCATGATAAAGAAAGACGCAAAAGGTATCTTAATGCATTCAGAGAAAGGGGACTTTGTGCAGTAAATGTCATGTTAACTTCTGTTTTTCCAGCTAGCACAGCTCAGCTGCCTGACCTCACACCTCAACAGTTGACGAAGCTCCGACATTTAACAGTTGTTTCCCTGGCCACCCGCAGCAAGGTACGGTGAAACTGGCATGTTGTCTCTGGCTGTATCAGACATATGCATTTCATAAAGACATTTGCGTCAGACATTTTTGTTTCATAAAGAATATCTTTGCATCAGAGATTTTTGGTTCATAAAGTATATCTTTGCTTCAGACACATTTGTTTCATAAAGAATATCTTTGCATCAGACATATTTGTTACATAAAATACATCTTTGGCTAGTGTGGGTGCGAGGGCTATTCCAAAATCAACCACCTCTTGCCGAAGCGCTGGGTAGCCAGCCAGGCCTTCATCTTATCAGAGAGATGATAATCACTTGGTGCCAAGTCCAGGCTGTAACGGGGTGGTTGAAAATTTCCCACTTATACTGCTCAAGTAAACCCTTAGTGCGAGCTGCAGTGTGGGGGCGCTCGTTGTCATGCAGGATAATGAAGCCGCTGGTGAGCATTCCACGCATTTTGTTTTATATCGGCCGATGAAGCTTCTTCAGTATTTCACAATAAACTTCATGACTTTATTGTGGTCCCTAGTGTCATGAATTCCGCCAGCAAAATGCTCTTGTTGTCCCAGAACACTGCAACCATCATTTTTTTGTTGTGAAAATTTTTGCTTGAATTATTTGGGTTTGTTCGGGGAATGAGTATGCATCCACTGTTTTGACTGTTCCTTCATCTCTGCATTCATGAATTGAACCCATGTCACATTATGTTGAGAAATGCATTCCCCCATCTTCCTAGTAGCGCAGAAAGAACGTCAAAGCTGAGCCCATTCTTTGAGCTTTGTGAATGTCAGTCAGTTGCTTTGGTACCCACCGTGAACAGAATTTGTGGTAACCTAACCTCTCTGTGACAATTCAAAACAGATTAGTCCTAGAAATTTGTGGAAATTCTGTAGAAAGATCTGAAATTGTGAAACAGCTGCTTTTCCACTATGACTTGGTCGATTTTGAATGAGCTTATCTGTCACACATGAATGTTGTCCTTGTCCACTTGTGCACATCTATACTCCCATCTCTGAATTTCCTGCACGAATCCCTCACAGAACTGTCACTCATAATGCTATCACTGTACACACGACACAATTGACGATGAATTTTGGCCGCATTTTTACTTTCTGCTTGAAGAAAATGAATAACGCCACAAATTTCACAGCTGGCAGGAAAGGACAATAACAGTGTCCATGTTTATTCGTTCGCAATTTGTGAACCACTGAACAAATGCAAATGTAGGTTGATGTGTAGTGAGCTAAAAAACTACTGAATGATGCAAGCAATGAATGGTATTCCATGGCAACCGGTTTATTTTTACCAGCCAATCGAAGGCTGATTTTGGAATAGTCCTTGAATGTATGTGTGTGTGTATATATATATATATATATATATATATATATATATATATATATATATATATATATATATATATATATGTATGTATATATATATATATATATATATATATATATATATATATATATATATATGTATGTATATATATATGTATATATATATGTATATATATATATGTATATATATATATGTATATATATATATGTATATATATATATGTATATATATATATGTATATATAGATATATATATATATATATATATATATATATATATATATATATATATATATATATATATATATATATATATATGTATGATGGGGATACCCAGATACTGACACAAAGAGGAGATGAAGTGGAGGACTGGGAAATAGACTCAAATCTCCATCTACTCAACAAAGCGGATGACACACCGAGCTTCTACTCCAGAAGATGGATTACCACTTCTACTCCAGACTTAGCTTTCTGCACAGGAGACATCCTCCACAAAATCGACCGCCATGTGCTGGACCAATTAGCAGGTAGTGACCACAGACCAATCAAGCTTGTAATGAATATGGAGTATGTTCCACAGGAGCAAAAGCCCTTGCCCCGCTGGAATTACAAACGAGCAGATTGGGACAGATTTGCCACACTAACAGACAAATATTGTGAAAACATAAATACACGATATGGCAACATGAAGCAAATGGTGGAAAGTCTAAACAGAGCAATAATACAGGCAGCCACTGAGTCCATTCCAAGAGGAGCGAGGAAAAATTACAAACCATACTGGACTGAAGAACTACAAAGTTTGGAGGACAAAGTTGAAGATGCCAGGAAGACAGCAGAGAGAGAACAAACAATTGAAGCGAATACCACTCTCAAAGCCATCTCAGCAAAATATAAAAGAACAGTAAATCAAACAACAAGAGATTGTTGGAGGGAAAAAACAGAAAACCTGAATCTTGACAGGGATGGAAACAAACTATGGAAACTAGTGAAAGCCATGAACAATGAAGGACCTAGAAACAAACAAATAACAATTAAACAAGGAAATGCCTTGCTTACAGGAAAAAAGGCTGCAAATGCACTAATGAAACACTATGCCAATGCAAACCACATTGATATTACAACTGAACAGAAGAAAGCAATCAAAGACAAACAGATACATCATAGAAATACAGAGACAGCAGCAGAATATATGATGGCAAATCTAACAATGGAAGAAATGGAACAGGCAATGAATACCCTAAAAAAGAAGAAATCACCAGGAAAGGATGGAATCACAAATGAAATGCTAATAGGACTAGGCACCAAGGCAAAGAAGAAACTACTAGCAGTCCTAAATAACAGCTGGAAGAGAGGAATAGTCCCCACAGGCATGGAAGGAAGCTATACTAATACCAGTCCCAAAGAAAGGAAAAGACCTGGAAGAACCAAATGGCTATCGACCTATCAGTCTACTTAGCTGTGTAGGAAAATTAATGGAACGCATTATCAATGGCAGGCTAACATGGCATCTGGAAGAAAACAAACTCTTAACACCACACCAAGCAGGATTCAGAAAGTACAGATCCACTGAAGATCAAATAACCTATATAGCTCAGGAAATAGAGGATGCCTTCCAAGAGAAAAAGCACACACTAGCAGTCTGGATAGATTTAGAAAAAGCATTTGATAAAGTATGGAAGGAAGGACTGAAAGTAAAACTGCAAAAACATGCATGTTTGTGGAAAAATATATAAATGGATCAGCCACTACCTTGAGAACAGAACTGCCAGGACAAAAGTACAAGGACAAACAAGCAAAATGATGCTGCTGGAGCAAGGTGTCCCCCAAGGAGGAGTTCTTTCACCAACATTATTCCTAGCATATATAAATGACATCACAGAAAATTTTCCAGCCAGAGTACACACATCCTCCTTTGCAGATGACCTAGCCATATGGACATCTGAAGAATATATTAGCACAGCTAACAGCAGAATACAGCAAGCCTTATTAGCGCTAGAGGACTGGTCAAAATCATGGCTAGTGAAGATAAGTGAGGAGAAAACAACATGCACAGTGTTCTCCCTCTCAAATAAACCTCAGCAACCTAAGCTGGTATTGAATGGAAAAATATTGCGCCATGAAGAAAATCCAAACTATCTAGGAGTCACCTTTGATCGTCGCCTGACATGGAAGACACAGGTTGAGAAAAATCGAACAAGAGCAAGGCAGAGAATGGCAATCATGAAAAAGCTTGCTGGTACAACGTGGGGAGCAGATGAGAAAGTTCTCAAGAAGTTATATACTGGACGGGTGAGGCCAGTACTGGAATATGGCATTGCAGCTTGGGCAACAGCAGCTAAGTCAAACTTTAACAAAATAAGTAGAGTCCAAAACCAAGGAATGCGAATCATAACTGGAAGCCTGAAGACAACGCCTATTAATGAACTAGAAAAGATCACTTGTTTACAACCAATGCAGGATAGAAGAGATAGCAGAGCCCAGCAACAAGCAGAAAAATTTAGAAGATTGACAGACCACCCTATGTACAACAGATTTAATGGTTTTGGAAAGGGAAGACTGAAGCGTAGCAACTTTGTAGAAACTGCAAAACGAAGGATTAGGGCAGATCCTATTCTTAACATATCAACAGTCAAGCCCATACACAATGCACACAAGTTCCCAGCTTGGCGACAGCAGCAACTGCCTGAGATGATAGAAAACATTCCTGGTATTGAGAAAAAGAACACTCAGCATGAAACCGAAAGAAGAGAAATAACCCTAAACTACATAAAAGAACATTACCCAAGCAGGAATTGGACCCATGCATATACAGATGGATCAGCCAAAAATTCAATAGAAAATGGAGGAGGAGGAGTTCTCCTAAATTTAAAAAATGGAGTGAAAAAAACACATTCAATGGCAACTGGAAAATTTTCAAGTAACTTCAAAGCGGAGGTAGAGGCTCTGAAAACTGCAGCAGAAATGCTCCTGATGGAGGAAAATAAAGAGAAGCAAATAGCTATCTTCACAGATGCAAAGTCAGCTGTCTCAATACTGAAGAGCAATAACAGCACAGAACTAACTGACCTAAGAGCAGCACTCCATGGTCTATGCCAGAAATCCAAAAAAGTTGTAATACAGTGGATCCCATCACATTGCAGTATACCTGGAAACGAAGAGGCTGACAGACTGGCAAAAGAGGGCGGACGACTACCACAGCCTGACATAGACATAACCTATAATGAGGCAAAGAGGTTGATAAAAAGCACTTATAGAACCAAATGGGAATCAGAGCATCCAGGCCATCAGAAGGATGATGCATATTACAAACTCGACCGAAGAGAACAAGTAGCAATCTTCAGACTCCGCACAGGACATAACAGGCTGAAATACCACTTGTTCAATAAACTAAAGATAGGAGATACAGATGAATGTAATTGTAGAACTGGAAAAATGACAGCAAAACATTTGCTGCAGGATTGCCCAACGTATGCAGAACAGAGAAAGATATTTTGGCCCACACCTGCTTCATTTGAGGACAAGCTCTATGGAGATATCAGCAAGCTCAAGTTGACCGCAGCTTACTTTAACTATATACAGGTTGACATTTAAAGGTGCATGAAGACCCAGAGGCATGAAATGGAATATTGCTTGGATAGCAAATCCATTACGTGGAAAGTCCGAATCAAAAGCCCACTGTGTGGGCTTCATAAAAGGTGGAAAAGTGTCCTAGTGGCACGAAATGGAATATTGCTTGGATAGCAAATCCATTACATGGAAAGTCCGAATCGAAAGCTCACTGTGTGGATGTCATCTGCAGACTGCATACTTCTGGTTTCCGGAAGAACAGCCTATGGTGAACGGAAGGCCCAATATACGGAAGTGAGGCTAAGCAGCCATGTGCAGGACGTGACGATTCCTTGGGTGAGCCCAGTACCAGAGCGCTATGTATCGGCTCTGCAAGTATGGAAGCCTCCTTGGATGGCGGGGAATGCCCATGGTCTGCCCCTGCCTTCCCTTGAGGGCTGACCAGGATCTTTGGCTGTTCTATATGGACCAGCTGGGATGGGGGATAACACCACAACAGTGAGAGTCAAACGTCCTAAGAAACCCCCGGGAAGGTTAACCCGGTCAACAAATGCCCGCAGAAGTCGGATGTGTCGGCCTAACGGCGCAAGAACGCAGCTCTGCTGTAAACAGGCACAACGCAATCACATCCGGAAAAATAAACTCCGGATGAACGAAGAAGAAGAAGATATACATATATATATATATATATATATATATATATATATATATATATATATATATATATATATATATATATATATATATATAACTGCGAGAGAGAGAGAAAGAGATTTAAGTAATTCCAGCCTTGTAATGTGGGTCTGTAGTTTAGTCCCCAGTGGGTGTCTTCTACTTCTTCTTTTTTCTACTTATGTGCCAATCAATACTTGTGAATTCGTTTATGTGATAACCTGTGTATGTTGGTGATAACCTGTGTATGTTTTTGATAACATAGTTTATCCTATTGTGATAACCTTTTATGTATGTAATAACGTGTGTATGTTTTTGATAACATAGTTTATCCTATTATGATAACCTTTTATGTATGTCATAACCTGTGCATATCTATGCTTTCAGTGCATTCCCTACTCCGTGCTGCTCGAGGAACTTGCCATGGAAAATGTCAGAAATCTAGAGGTCGGTTGTCCTGTGATTGTCTCTGTTCTCCATGTCCCTGATGAGTTCTTGTTTGTTCTGCAGTCTTTATTGCACTGATATAATCATATGTAACTTTGACATTCATGTGGATTTGACACTGATCTTGGTTCTGTCATCAGCAGTGGAGGGATTCTTGTTTTCTTCAAACAGTTAAGGGGTTGACCCTGCATCATAACATGTGTCCAGGCAGATTTCTGGGAATTGTTGGGGAAGGGAACTGTTCATCCCATCTCATGTCATGGACTAGAATTCAATTGGCTGGTCTAAGTCTTTAACCTGATTATGAGGGAGTAATAGGAATCTAGGCACATTGAAAGCTCCTCATATTTGTACTGCACATGTGAAGTTTGTATGGCTCTCCCTCTGTGGTTCATGTGCAATGTACTCTTATAACTGTTGCTCCAACGGTTTGCCAGAATAATGGGGAAGTCAGAAGTCAGGGCTGTGATAAAATTCCTTTGTTGTAAGGGGGAAAATGTCTACTGTATTTAATTGAACTTTCACTGTAACTCCATTATACCTTCATGTAACCCCACTGTACCTTTGCTGTAATTCCACAATACCTTCTTGTAATTCCACTGTAACTTTGCTGTAACTCCACTATACCTTTGCTGTAACTTCACTTTACCTTTGCTGTAACTCCATTGTACCTTTGCTGTAACTCCATTGTACCTTCTTGTAATTTCACTGTACCTTTGCTGCACTCCACTATCTCTTTGCTTAACTCCACTATCTCTTTGCTTAACTCCACTATACCTTTGCTTAACTCCACTTTACCTTTGCTGTAACTCCACTATACCTTTGCTGTAACACCACTATACCTTTACTGTAACTCCATTGTACCTTCTTGTAATTCCACTGTACCTTTGCTGTAACTCCACTATACCTTTGCTGTAACTCCACTATACCTTTGCTGTAACTCCACTATACCTTTGCTGTAACTCCACATACCTTTGCTGTAACTCCACTATACCTTTGCTTAACTCCACTATATCTTTGCTGTAACTCCACTGTACCTTTGCTGTAACTCCATCATACCTTCCTGTAACCCCACTGTACATCGCTGTAGATCAAGAAAAATAAAAAGTGGAAGAGTCATTTTTTTCAGAGCACAGTCACAGGTGACAGGATGCACATTGCAGCTAGTGAACCTTCTTAATTAACACAAACAAAATGAAGCTAATACAACTTCATTTTAAAGTCAATTTTACAAATGAATCATGGCTGTAACATTGGTGATCCTTGAGATGGGTATTGACCTACATGAGTCTATTGAAGCCAGGTTGCTGTGGGGACTTTTCTGCTTACCTGGTACTTAAAGTACCACCTCCATACATTGCTCACCTTCTCCATGTGTGCCGTTGTACTAATGAGAGCATCACAATCAAACTGCTCTGTGACATCCCCAGGTCGGCTGACAGGAAGGACACAGTATTTGAGTCTCATTGTCACTGTAGAGGGCAAATTATGAAGACGGAGCTGTCTTCCTTTCCTCTTTTCTCATATTAATGAGAAGCGACTGGATCACCACCCCTTGTGACACACTCTGTGACATGTTTTCACGTGTTGTCACTTGACAACATTGCCATTTCTGCCAGAGATTTTCATGTCCATTTCTGACCTTTATCTGTCCAGCCGATTGATGTTCTTGCCCAGCCGATTGATGTTCTTGTCCAGCCAATTGATGTTCTTGTCCAGCCAATTGATGTTCTTGCCCAGCTGATTGATGTTCTTGATGCTTTCATACTGATTGTTGTTTGCTGTTGACAGGATCTGATCATCGAGGTGATCTACGCCGACATCATCCACGGAAAGCTCGATCAGATTCACCAGCAGCTGGAGGTGGATTGTGCTCTGGGACGGGACATTCATGATAAGTCACTGGATGAGGTGGTGACAGTGTTAGAGCAGTGGTAGGTGGTTCCCGTGCTTGCTAGCTTGTGAATTCTCTGTTTTAACTCTAAGTTGTAGGTCAGCATGGCAGAATTGATGTGTGCTGATGCCGAGATAAGAGTTTCAACCCCTGCACCGGACAGTTGGACTCAATTGTTGACCTAATGTCCTTGACTTGGGGACGTAAATTATAAGTACTTCTGAAGTCGGAGTGGGTTTGCCTGATGGCGAGGGACACTGTTAATAGGTAAATCTAATCTACATGCAAAGTTCAGTCCAGCATTACTAGAAGTAGTGTGTATGGACTAAAGCGAATGAGCGCCCAAAAAAAAAAGTAGGAAAAAAAATAATAATAATAACTCAAGTACGCAAGTTATGAATTGGCATTTGGGTTGTCTAAGTGCTGAGAAGGGCTTGTGTCTGTTGGAGTGGGGCTGCTCAGAAACTGTTCTCATTGACTTAGAAAAGAACAACATCATTAGACGATCGTGAGTCCGTGACCCCTGGATTAAGCTACCATATCCATGATGTTATTTCCCCCAGTGATTTAGCTACCATATCCATGATGTTATTTCCCCCAGTGATTTAGCTACCATATCCATGATGTTATTTCCCCCAGTGATTGAGCTACCATATCCATGATGTTATTTCCCCCAGTGATTGAGCTACCATAGCCATGATGTTATTTCCCCCAGTGATTGAGCTACCATAGCCATGATGTTATTTGCCCCAGTGATTGAGCTACCATAGCCATGATGTTATTTTCCCCAGTGATTGAGCTACCATAGCCATGATGTTATTTCCCCCAGTGATTAAGCTACCCTAGCCATGATGTTATTTCCCCCAGTGATTAAGCTACCCTAGCCATGATGTTAATCTAATTCGGCATGTGACCATCACACGGCGAATATCACACTCTATACACAATACATCAATGCACTCACAAACTCAAACCCACAGCTATGCAGTCTTTCATCTTCTCACAAGAGATACAAGCAATCGACATTCAGGCACAGAAACACAGGAGCCGCTTTCATACACGTCAGTCTCGTCCGATCCCCTAGCCGTGTCTGGCGTTTTCCGCTCACAGTGCTTGCCCTGTGGATTCGAGCGCAGCGAGAATTGCATGCATCACGCTTGTACTGGCTTGACCCTTGACGGTCACTCTCTCTCTCGTCAGCGAAACCTGTGAATATGTAACTGGTATTCGTCTGGCGGGCGTAACGATGTCGCGGCATAGCAATGGGAGATTATGACACTGCATCAGGAAATCATTGACTTAGAAAAGAACAACATCATTAGACGATCGTGAGTCCGTGACCCCTGGATTAAGCTACCATATCCATGATGTTATTTCCCCCAGTGATTTAGCTACCATATCCATGATGTTATTTCCCCCAGTTATTTAGCTACCATATCCATGATGTTATTTCCCCCAGTGATTGAGCTACCATATCCATGATGTTATTTCCCCCAGTGATTGAGCTACCATAGCCATGATGTTATTTCCCCCAGTGATTGAGCTACCATAGCCATGATGTTATTTGCCCCAGTGATTGAGCTACCATAGCCATGATGTTATTTTCCCCAGTGATTGAGCTACCATAGCCATGATGTTATTTCCCCCAGTGATTAAGCTACCCTAGCCATGATGTTATTTCCCCCAGTGATTAAGCTACCCTAGCCATGATGTTATTTCCCCCAGTGATTGAGCTACCATAGCCATGATGTTATTTCCCCCAGTAATTGAACTACCATAGCCATGATGTTATTTCCCCCGGTTATTGCTCCTGTTAGTGATTATCCCCTAATTAATGAGCCTGCTTGATTGTTCCTGTGGGTGATTATCCCCTAATGATTGAGCCTGCTTGATTGCTCCTGTGTGTGATGACTTTATATTGTTTCCTTCAGGTGTGCAGGATGTGAAGGGGTCTTGCGGAGTATTGAGGAACAAATCAGCAGAGCCAATCTGTGCAAGGAGCAGCAGAACCAGTGCAAGGCAGCATTAGAACAGGAGGTTAGTAAGCTGAACCTGCCATCCTCCATCCACTTCTTGTGCTCAGACTGAATGGTTGGATAGATGGTTTATTAGTTGGATGGTTCTTTGGTTAATTGACTGGATGGTTAGTTGGTTGAATGAATGGATGGTTCATTGTATGGTGAAGTATCTAAAAGACTGAGTTGTAACTCTTCAGTCCTGTAATTTAGATTCAGGTCATGTGTGACCTGAAAAAGACTTGTGTTGGTCAGAGTTGGGTGGTGTAGAGGCTTGTGTTAGGTTGTGTAGAGACTTTCCTTCCAACCCAGTACCAGAGCAACCTCTTCACCGGGGCTGTGTTGCCTTTACCCTCTCCAAGCTCAGAACCACTGGGATATGCAAGAACAGTACATTAACTCCACATCTGTGGAGAGGCATACTAGGTAGATAGTCACGGTTCTTTGCTGACTCTGTAGCAAATGAGTTACAAGCAATTCATAATCCTGCATACCACATTCGAGGCACAGCCATGGGCGATTTGGAAGCAGACCGCTTTGCGCTGATTATCATACAATTGTATGAGTGTCAGTCGTTCAGAAAGAAATGGCAAACTACTAAATGTAAACCTGCCAAGACATCAACAACAGCCCAAAAATGCTGGGGTTGACTGTGACTGTAACGTGCTTAGCCGGTCCTAACCGGGGAGGTGATGCCCTGGGTAAGAATGCTACAACATAAACAAGTTAACGGGGTTAGAGAAATAATAGGTGAAGGATAGGTCAGAAAGGGGGGAAGGTAGAGATGCCAAGAAAGGGCTGATTTACTGGAAAGCGGGAGCAAAATTTCAGAACACAGTCATGTATGTGAAGTGTTAATTTTTACATAACAATTGTGCGTATGCAGAGACTGGCTGATTTGGGGTAGGGTGAGGTGTGTCAAAACACAGACAGGTACAGTTCAACATGCGTGACACAGCGGAAGGTGACATTGTAACCTGAGTGCTTCAGTCAGCTGGAGTACAGGGGAAATTTACAACGGAAGTTTGCACTGGGAGTGTGCAAGACAAGCCGATTGGCTGAGAGAGTGTGTCGCCAAGTGTAAACATAATCTATCAGCTGTTTACCTGGGAAATGCAGAAGTTTATGTTCTTCGTTGTTACCGTTGTTGTGTTCTCGTCATCATCGCGTCACCGGGCAAACATTCTACAGCAGACAATCACTGGCCGATCGCCGCAAGAGTTGTCAAATTTATCTGGCAAAAAGTTACTTAATATACAGATTTAAAGCGCTGGACATTCATCACCATTTTTAACCTTGTCAGCAAACGTGAATCTATACCATCACTTCAAGGCGACAGCAACCAAGCAGATAAACAGTAAAGTTATCATCGTTCCCCCCAAAAACGCAACAAAAAACCTATAGTTCAAGCAGAACAGGAGCCATAACATATCAGACAATCAGGTGCCAGCTCCGCAGGGAAGGTTGCAAAAAGTTACGTACTGTGCTGAGAAAAGACGTTTGGGCAATTACCATCATCTTCAACTTTTCCGACAGTCGGGAATCTTTATCACCACGTCAAGAAAAAACTAACAAATCAAAAAAAAATAATTCATCTTTGGGATCTAGCATCGTAGTCACTTCAAAACATTAACCTACAAGTTATCATCGTCGTCAGGCCAAAACACATGCCTGAAAGCATACAGATTCAGCAGAAGCATGTTCAAACATCCGATGCAGTTCTAACCAACAAGCATTTCCAGGCGATTTTCGGAAACTACTAAATACAGCTAAGTACTTTGTGAGAGTTTACCATCGCACTGTTGTCGGCCGACCATTTGGTTGGTGTTGCTCTCATCGTCCTATGTTTCGTTATCGTACGAGTATCTATGTATTTGTATGTTATTTCATGTGTCTGGTTGATAGGGATTTTTGTGATTTCTATCTGAATCACGGTAGGCTTTGCAAAGATTTTTTTTTCTCTCGTGTGCTTACGGTATTCTTTAAAGAAAAGCTAACAAGTTAGTTTGGTATTGCGTTCGCATTTGGTGTCCTGAATAATATCCAGAGCCGTGTCGTCCAGCATCACATTACCACAGACATCCCTAGACATTACAGGGCAGCGGTAGACAGTGAAATAACAGAGTTACTGAAAATGGGGATAATTTCCAGATCAGACTTCCCCATACTCGTTTCCCATGGTAGTCATTAGGAAAAAGGACAATAATCCAAGATTATGTATAGATTTCAGGAGGCTGAATAACATTACTATTGTAGATCCGGAGCCCATGGTCTGTACGGACGATTTACTGACACAGATATCATCGGCGAAATATTTTAGCAAATTGGATCTGGCAAAAGGGTACTGGCAAATACCCATGAGTGAAACAGCCAAACCACTAACAGCATTTGCCACACCACAGAGGTTATTCCAGTGGAATTACATGCCGTTCGGGTTAGTTAACTCACCAGCAACGTTCGTTAGGATGATGAGGACAGGGGGCGCAAGGACGTTATCAATTATATAGATGACATTTGCCTGTTCAGTAAAAACATGGAGGATCATTAAGCAGGATTAGAGTCCTTGTTTGGGAGCTTGAGACAACATAACCTAACTGTTAAGCCATCCAAAGTCCAAATTGGATATGAGGAAATAAGTTTCCTGGGACACGTGATTGGCAGTGGCGTACTGAAACCGGAAGATACAAATGTGAAGAAGATTCTGGATATCCAAATACCTAAAACGAAGAAGCAAGTTAGGAGCTTACTCGGGTTAGCAAACTTCTATAATAAGTTTATAAAAAACTTTTCATCCATCACATCAGTGTTGTCTGCGTTGACACAGAAGGCAGACCGAACAAAGTGGTATGGACACAGCAGTGCGATGACGCACTCAGAAGTATAAAGCATGTATTTTCTAGTCATCCCATTTTAATCCTCCCTAATCTGGATTTACAATTTACTCTCAGGGTAGACGCATCATCGACAGGAATCGGCGGATGTTTGATGCAAGAAAAGAACCACCTGATGCATCCAGTGCTGTACATCAACAGGAAACTCACGCCACCAGAGGAACATTACTCAGCGCTAGAACGTGAAGCCCTGGCGATTATATGGTCGGTACACAAAGTCTCCAGGTACTTGTTGGGCAGACAATTCATCCTACAAACCGACCACAGACCGCTTACATTCATCCATACGGCAGCGATGAAGAACGCGCGGGTTCATCGATGGAGTATATTGCTGCAGGAGTATGCATTTGTTCCGATGCCCATACGGGGTGAAGAAAACACCATGGCAGACCTGCTGTCCAGAAATCACCATGGGCAAAGACCAACGAAACAATGACTACAGAATTAGTGTGTGAAATGGTTAAGTAATCATCCCAAGACAAGCTTGCCGGGGTGGTATAGCATCTCAACAATTAACATGTTTGGTGTCACGTTACACAGTGTTAACTATCTAATGTGAATGTTGTATTTTAGGTTTTTTCCATGAGGTTATGAGTAGGAACATGTTGAATTTGTGTTTTCTGTTATGGATAGGGACGATAGGACTACTAGGCACGCAAAGTTACTGGTGCCCACATGTGAGAAACATTACTCTCCCATCATTGGAAAACTATGTTTTCTTTTGAGGAGGGGGTAGTGTAACGTGCTTAGCTGGTCCTAACCGGGGAGGTGATCCCCCTGGGTAAGAATGCTACAACATAAAAAAGTTAACGGGGTTAGAGAAATAATAGGCGAAGGATAGGTCAGAAAGGGGAGAAGGCAGAGATAGGCAGAGGGCTGATTTACGAACTAAGGAGGGGAAAAGTAACAAAGCAATATGCAAATACTAGGATGGCAGGGTAATCACAATTTGCAACATACTGGGGAAATCCCAAACAAAAAAGGGTTGGTTAAAGCACGTAGGCACGAGATAAATCAGCAGCTAATGTCGAGATTAAAATTACCTGGGGGAAAGTGAACCGGGCCAGCCAAGAAAGAAAACAAAGAATTCGATATGCAATTTTCAGGGCACCTGATAAGTATGATCACAGGGTGAAAGGGCATTCCCCGGGGAGATCTGCAAAGAAGGGTTAAAAGACAAGTCGAAAGCATTGAGTAGGACAATTTGAGTTTTTGAGACCAGACAGTAAAGGTCTGAGGTCTGGGAAGTTGAATGGTAGCGGAGTTAGCGAGAGAACTCCGCCCTGTGTTTTCAATGATTGTAATTCTGAGGCTAAGTATTAGAGACTGAGCCTGGTTGTCAGCAGCGATAGTGTTTGGGACTACGTGTACTGTACCTGTGCCTATGCAATATATCTATATGTAATGATGAACATTCCTGAGGAATAATGTTGTATCTAATTGTTCAAATTAAAGTATTATGTGCGCAGTCTGGTGTTTGGTATTGATGCATCGTGGTTGATCAGTCGTTCAACACAACATTCACACTGACATCCTCTAGACACAACCATAGCCACTCCTCTATGTCAATCATACTTTGTGACAGTGACGTTCTGTAAAGAATATGCAACTAACAACAGTACCAGTTCCAACATCACAGCATCAGATCATCCAAAATTTTCTCCATTTCTGTGTCTGCAAACAACACATAAAATACTCCTTATTGTCCCATGTGAATAGTGAGAGTTTCAAGTCCCTAGGAAGTATAATATCATCAAATGGCAAATCAGAAGATGAGATCAAAATTAGATGCAATAAGGCAAACCAACTCATTGTTCAAATGGCACCAATACTAAAGAACAAACATGTATCCATAACTACTAAGAAAGCACTATACAACACAATATTCCTACCAACTCTGTGCTACCAATGCCAAACCTGGACAATGACAGAAAAAGAGAAGAAAAAAATCACAACAGAAATGAGATTCCTGAGAAGAATACTCAGTGTATCAAGAAGAGAGATCAGAAATGAAGAAATCAGGACTAAAGTGGGAGTTATAGCTGAACTAGATTTTATTAGAAGGCTGCAAGTCAAATGGTTTGCCATGCAAGTAGGTTACCAACTAACAGTATACCACAACAAGCAGTGATGTACAGACCAGAGGGAAGCAGAGGAAGAGGCCGATCACGTAAACGATGGATGCAGGGACTAACAGAGTCCTTGTGAATATCGATACATGAAGCCAATAAGAGGGCACTCTCCCGCTGTTTATACTTCACCTCGACACCGCAAGGTACAAGAGGAACATGATGAGATGTGAAACGTGAAACAGTTCTGCTAACAAAACCAACAGCGCACACATGCATACATGTATAAGTCCACTGCCAGAATGCCAACACAAGTCTGCCAATAGCATTGCAGTTCACTGTTGATGGAAGCAGTTGTCAATAGAAAACAAGCAGTTGCACACACATTACTGTATAAGGCAAACCAGTTAGCTTGACAACCAGCCACCTGCCATTTTTCTTACCTCTGCAAAATAGCATTCCACATAAAATCTACAGCTCACAGTGTTGCACCAAGCACTCGGCTCAGTAGCTGGGCTAAGGAACCATGTACTACAAGTCCACATGAGGAAAATGCATAAGTGAAAAGTGACCAGAAGCAAGCAATACTCCTAGCCCTTAATGTATCGCTCGTATGTCCACCATATTGGACCAGGAGTTCAAAGAGGCATATTAGGATGTAGGCAGGTCATGATTCAGGACACCGTATATGACCTGGCTGGGATGAGGCTTAGATTAATAATGCTCATCCACTGAGATTGGGTATTTCATTTTATTGTAGGTGATATGTCTTCTATGTGAATGTTTTATTTAGCTGATGATATAGTAATATGTCTTCATTGTGAATGTTTTATTTATCTGATGTTCTAGTTCTTCTTTCGTTCGCTTGAAATATGTCTATAACACTGCAATGTTGTCTCTTGCATGACTTTAACTACAAAGAGTCATGGCTGACATGGTGGTCTTTGCTCAAGATGTTTACGAAGGATTTCAGGTCAGAGAAGAGACATGTGCGGCCACCATAGACTTAGAGGACGCATATAACAGAGTATCTTTCGAGCACTTGATGCAAACCCTCCTCAGACTGAAAGTGCACCCTCACCTTGTACGATGGATAGCTGCAGTTCTGTTCCAAAGGAAGGTGGTGCTAAGATGCGGGAGTTGGTCTTCTGAGCCGATAACGATATGTCCAGGATTGCCGCAGGGTTCACCACTGTCACCAGTACTATTCAACGTGTATACGGTGCCGATCACTGAACAACAGTTGGACGGGAGGGGTAGGACTCTGTCATTCGTTGACGACATCCTCGTGTATCGACAGGGTCGAGATAGACAGACGGTTACCAATGATATGCAGGGCGAACTAGATCAAATTTCCTCATGGTGTGCTGATGCCGATGCCCTTGTCAACCCTGCAAAGGCATCGGTTACATGGTTCTCCCTAAACAACCATATTGTGAACACAGACCTGCCGGCAGTAAGAATGGATGGGAGCATTTTGAGTAGAACCCAGTCAATGACATATCTTGGCGTGAGGCTTGATCGTAGCCTGTCCTTCAGAGATCATGTCGATTATGTCATAACGAAGGCTCGAAAAGGTTTGTCAGCAATGAGAGTCATGGCGACTGCCAATATCGAGCAAAGACTGCTAATACTTCTGTTCCAAGGACTTGTGCTTTCACGCATCGAGTATGCCCTGGCCATCCTCACTGTCAGCCCTACACAGATTGGAAGACTTGAAAAGGTACAAAACGAAGCCATGCGCATCATTTTGGGCTGCACGAGAGACACCAGCTGTGTAGCAATGAGATACCTCCTTGACTTCCCGACAATGGAACACAGGATCAAGATCTGGAGAGCTCGTGCATACTTAAAAATAAGTGCAGATGAGCAGCACCCTCTGCATGACGCTATATTCAGAGAAAAGGGTGACAGGCTAAAGAGGGGCAAATCATGGATGGGTCGGGCGGAAGATGTCGTCAGACAGGTCTGCAGTCTTACCAGTATCAACCCCGGCAAGGAATGGGTGCCGGTGCCTCCAGCTTTTAAGTGCACTTTCTCCTGCATTATCACACTCGACAGACGGTGCAGAGAGCAGAACCCTGCCGCTGTCAATGCATGAGGTTAACGCGCTCATCTATGAACACTCAGATAGCCCCGAAGTGCTCATCTATACAGATGGATCTGTTGTAAAGCAGCAGAGAAGTGCGTGGGCATTTACAGCCCGTTCAGCGGGCCGAACCGTTCAAGAATCCAGTGGTGCCCACTCTATGACCACGAGCAGCATGACGATGGAGGTGATGGCAGTTACACAGGCTTTCATATGGCTGAAATCACAGCATTATACCAACGAGTGTGTACTAAGTGATTCAATGAGTATGATTCAGAAGATCAAAGCTGGATCTGTACGTAGACAGTGGACTGAGTCGCTGCGGAAGTCTGTTGTCCAGTAAAGTCACCTTCATCTTCGTCCCGGGACATGCGGGAGTCGAGGGAAATGAACGAGCTGATAAACTGGCTGGCTCTGCACCCCCTGTAGTTGGCCAGCCCATGGATAGTGTCGATGGTATTAACGTCCTCAAAGATATGGCGAGAACAGAGGACTTTGACGTCAGTGATTCCACATCGCTGTCCAGGATGAAAGACTTGGGAGTAAGAATCGGCACAGCCAGACGCGAGAGGTCCATCGGGGAAAACAAGGCGCCTCGTCAACCAACACAGAACTGGCACTATTAGCCACCGGACGCTGATGCATATGCTGGGGGGAGGATCTGAGCACCTATGGACATGTTCAGAGTGCAATGAAGATACCCCAACTGATAACTGATGACTTTAACTGTCTTTTGTAGTTCACTCAGCAGTCCATAGAGTTTGTGTATCTGCTGTCTGCGACATCAGTCAACATGTGCACATGGCTGATTTGTCAATTCTGAATTTTGTTTACACGTGGTTGTGTAATCTATTGTGTCCGGTTCTGATGTGCAGAATTATGATTTGTTCTGGTCTGTCCACAATGTGGTAGTCATCTTGAGCAGGATTTGGTGGCTTTCTGACTGATTTGATCATTCTTTTCTTTTGCTGGTATGTAACGGGCACATCAGGCTGTTCTTCTTTGGCTCCTTCCTTAGCCATTTGATCAGCTAGCTCTGTTGTTTCCGGAGATTCCACAGTGGGATGGTATCCACTGTATGGTGACCTTATGCTGACTGTTACGTTCAGAAAGTAGATGTAGGTGTATGTCTTCAGTGTGAATGGTATATTTCCCTGTATGTCTGCATATAATGAATGCAATATTTTGTTGATGCTGTAGTTAATATGCTTCAATATTGATCTATTATTCCACCAACGCCGTAGGTGATAAACATCAAGAAAACGATAAAAACCACGCAGCAGCAGGACCTGGACGAGGCCATGGTGACCGACAGTCGTGGGGATCTGGCTTTGGTCACGGACAAAGCAACAAAGAAAGCCACCAAATCTAAAGGGTGAGTACATTCTGTGACGGTTTATATGTCATGACACTGGACACATGTCGTCACACTGGATCACGTCGTCACACTGGACATATGTCTGCTCAATCAGTTAGTCAATCTCAGGACAAGGTTCAGATTCAGACTCTAAATGAGATGATCTCAGTCTCCCATTGAACTAGACTCAGACCCCGGTTGAGTTTTGGTCAGGCTCCAGTTTATGTGGGTTTAGACATTAGTTGATGCAGGTTTATACTCCACAGATAATGTGGGTTCAGGTCCCAGTTTAGTTGAGTTGTCTCCAGTAGAGGTATGTTTGGGCCCTACTTGATGTTCATTCCAAGCCCTTTGCCCTTCTAACGTTTATTAGTGTATATAAATAGGTCCGGGGCATGCCGGTGTGCTGGGAAATGAACAGGCGGACAGTTTGGCTGGCTTTGCAGAACTTGGTGGAGTATTGATACATGACAAGGCAGACGTGGTTGCGGCCTTGTGTACACCTCGGAGGAGCAAATGGATTACCATGGTCTGGCAATAATGAGACAGCGAGGAGTGACAAGAGGATCTGGCCGACGCTCGACGCTCAGAGGAAAGGCGAGACGGACATATAATCAGATTGCTACTGGTACTATTAGTGTTGGAACTCTTCGCTGGCTGCTGAGGATGGGGACGGAGCGCTTATGGGAATGCCCCGAATGCTGTGATGTTGATTCCTAAATCAATCAATCAATAGGTCCTTTGTAACAGTTTGGTTGAAGTTTGAGAAATAATTTAAATATTCTTGCTTTGATTAGGTTTGAGCAGTGATTGAAAAAATGAAGTAAGTAAAACAGCTTTTTGGTCTTTTTTTTTTTTTGCATTTTCCAAATCAGATTATCATTTGCGATCACTGTAAATAAGCTTCAAGGTCAAACATTTAAGTACGTAAGCATTGACATACAATCGGAGTGCTTTACGCACAGTGATTTATACTCTGGGCTCTCACACACTGGAAACACTGTCAAACTGATAGTTTTGATGGAAAGGGATATAACCAAACATGTCTGCACCAAATTTCTGCCAGAGTAATCTACCTACCTATATTTTTCTAATTCATCAAGTTATTTAATGTTATCATTATCAAAAGGTAAATCATGATTACTTCAGTATTGTAATTGTTTTTTTGTGTTTTTTGTTTTTATATTTTCATAATTGGTGACAAGCAAACATGTAACCAAACTGAGAGTTCCTATTATTTATCTTAGTCAGCACAGGAAACATCGGCTGGACTGCTAGTTTGTAATTTAAATTACTTAAAATCATAGTTAAAACATGAATTGGTTCCTGTTTTTGGATTGGTCCACCTGGGTGCTAAATGTTAACAAAGACATTATTGAGCATGGAATATGACATTTTAAGTTTTGGAGGTGATTGGTGTGAAAGACACTATCACCACAGCAGAGATAGAAATATTGAGACGTAATTCAGGAGCCAGAACTATT
>JACEFZ010008454.1:0-56244 GCA_014155875.1 Cepaea nemoralis
ATGGTCGCTTTGTTTTTAGATCGTCCCTGAAGACTCTGAAAATAGTGAAATGAGAAAGTGTATCACTCATCAAATACAGACTAACCATCAAAAGATTCATTAAGAATTCTTCTCTAAATCAAGAAATCTTCTCTATCTTCTGAGCCTGTCTCTAGAGGATATAATTAGGAATAATATACTTAGTACTGTATATACTATATAGAATAATATATTATACGATATATATATATTATACACAAAGAACAAGGTGATCTCTATAGAAGACATCTATGCTGTTAACCTTTATCTATTGTCAGTGGCTAGAGGCATATTAATTATTAATTACCTTACTGGCCCAGGAGAAGTATTAGACGCCACCAACAAATAAAACACGGATCCGGCTTTATGTCTCACATTGGTAACAACTGGCGCGTAAGGTTGCCGCTGTAAGTTCCATTTATCTGCTCTCACACCACAATCTTTATCCTCCTCGCAAGTGAATCAATCACATTCAAACCAACATCCTATCCAATTACCGTCCAAAGTAACGATAACAATACTGTTATCCTTCCTGTCTTTGTTTGCTTGGCACAGAGTTTTTACCTTAATGAACATCAACTCGTGCTCTCTTGACCTATGCAACTCTCTTCTAATGAAAATCACAACACGCGCCGTGGTACTATCTTCTCCGATTAGGTCTCAGTTGACATGTGAACAGGTAATATAGTATGTTTTGAGGAAAGTCCTTTGTTCACGTAGAATCACGACTGCATTTTCTTCCTGGAGTTTAAGTTTTGGACACTTAAGGAAACTGCTTGCCGTCTGTCTTTCCAGTAGAACCTGTTTTCTCTCTTATTTTGCCCTTGTATATGGTGCGAGGCCGATATATTCGTATGAAGACGGGGCATGAGGACATGTCACACTCATGAATGATGAACTGACTCACTTTAGCTCTTTGTAATTATATGACTCTCTATTTCTCACTTACTAGCCTCTATAACTTACTCTCTATGGTTAGTTATTCAGTTAGTCGCGGGTCCATCTTCACGGCAACCAGTTGTCCAAATTATGCTCCGTTCCTGTGTCAGTGAATCTCACACAAAATGCTCCTCGCTGGCACATGTGAAAAGTGGAACAGTCAGGAATCTATGTAAGCCAACAGTCCGCACAGGTACACTGTGCTGAATACCGCCGCCAGAATGTCAACACAAAAGTCCTCCACGAAAAATACAGTTCATCGTCGATGTAATCGGCACTCACCAGAAAGACTTCATTGACCCGGATTTTATCCCACATGGCTCGATCCCTTTCCTCAGGGCGACCTGCCGAAAGCTCCACACAAAGCACGGGCTCCTTATATCCAGCGACGACTCCCATGAGTCCCCTGAAAATGCACTCGCGAACTGAAAAGGCAAACATGTCCTTTCAGCGACACCGGCCGCCATCGTTCAGAACATGCAGTTCACGCTACAAATAACGGCGGACAGATGCAAAAGAATTCAACACGAAATTCACAGTTAACAGTGTCGCGCCGCGCGCTCACTCAGTAGCAGGGCGACGGAACCATGTACTACCAGTCCAACTTGAGGAAAATGCGAATGTAAACCTAGCCACAAGTATAGACAATTCCAGAGGCAGTAACGGTTCAATGCCTATCCGCCATATTGGGGACCGGAAGCAACGAGCACCACCATTATCACACATGTAAGGTGTCTCTCCTGTATGTGTTCGCTTATGGCTCTTCAGATAGCTAACATTCTTAAAATAAGCCCACAGTAATCACACATGCAATGTTTCTCTCCTGTATGCATTCTCTCATGATCCTTCCGACTACTAGCACGGTTAAATCAAGCATTACAATCATCACACTAAGGTTTCTCTCCGGTATGTCTTCCCATATGATCCTTCAAAGAGCTAATTTGAATAAAAGAATCACCACAATTATCACATATGTAAGGTTCTCTCCTGCATGACTTCACATATGATGCTTCAAAGCGCTAATCTGAGTAAAAGGAGCACCACATTCATTACACTTGTAAGGTTTCTCTTCTGTATGTGTTCTCTTATGTCCCTTCAGATGGCCAAATTGAGTAAAAGAAGCACCACAATCTTCAAACTTGTAAGGTTTCTCTCCTTTATGTGATCTGATATGATCTTTCAGATTGCTAGCACGCTTAAACAAGCACCACAATTATAACACTTGCAAGGTTTCTCTGCAGTATGCGTTCTTTTATGTCCATCCAGATTGCCACATTTAGTAAAGGAAGTAAGGTTTAACTCATGTATGTAATCTCTCATGGCCCCTCAGATTGTTAGCATCCTTAAAAGAAGCACTACAATTATCACATGTGTAAGGTATCTCTCCTGTATGTGTTCTCTTGGGGGTCTTCAGATTGCCAGCGTGTGTAAAAGAAGCACCACAATCATCACACTTGTGAGACTTCTCTCCTTTATATGTTCGCTTATGTTTCTTCAGGCTGCTAGTTCCAGCAAAAGAAGAGACATTTTCTGACATTTGACAACAATGTTCATGTTTTACTGAATCCTTACACTTGTTCTCAACTATTCTTGATTCTGAGTTGCTGTCCCCTGCCATTTCTGGAATGATGCTACCCCGAGCAATGTTTTCCATTTTACTGAAGCTGTGACTCCTGTCCTCACACAGAACACGCGATAGTTCTGGCCTCACAACCTTCACGTCTATGCAGTCACATGTCAACGTTTGTGAATGCTCTTGTATGGAGAGGTAAGGACAACTTTGAGAACATGAGTGTGTTTCTTGATGTACATAGACTTCAGGTTGTTCTACCTTGACATTTGATGGTAGTTTACTTGTCATCTTCCAATCAATCTGAGTCCACATTCTACATAGACAAGCCGCCATGTTTGTTCTAGTTCTAGCCACCCTTACTCACTATAGCTCCATGTAACTGTATGCCTCTCTGTGTCTCTCGTACTAGCCTCTGTAGGTCAAAGTGGTATTCAGTACAGGTGACCTGGAGTCTTGCACAGTTCAGTGACAGGACGTGAACATCGAGTGATTGTGAACCACTCTGCAGGAACTGAGCAGAGCGAAGGCAAGCACGAGCTACAGGTCCGCGAGAGCTCATTCACGTCTAGTCCGCGTTCGAGGTGGACGGAAGATGGCACATGGCACCTTGCCTTCCAGTATGGTTTTTATAAGAGTATCATGTTTCTTAACGTGGCCAAAATATTTCACTTGTCTCCTCTTTATTTATTTCATCAACTCTTTCTTCATTCCCAGTTTTTCTAGGACCTCTGTATTTGATTGTTTTTGTTTCCATGAAATGCGACCTATTCGTCTGTATATCCACATCGCTAGGGCTTCTATGCGACTTTCTAGTTGCTTGTTCAATGCCCAGGCTTCCGCGCCATACAGTAGCGTTGAATATACGTAGTATTTGACATTTCTCATTTTTAATGCGTTATTAATCTCTCTGGTTTCATGCCGTTGAAAACATTTTTTGCCATTCCTATTCTCTTTTTCATTTCCATTTCACTTCTATCATCATCTGTTATTATATGCCCAAGAAAAGAGAAACTTGTTACTTGTTCTAGTATCTGCCTATTACAGTGATGTTCATGATTGCTAAACTATTGTACAAAAAAGGTACGGTAAAAAGTCGCTTATAAAAAACCACACACAAAGCCACAGAATTGCCACTCACTAGTTTCCTAAACCCTAATGCTATCTCTATCTATTTGGTTACACAAAACTCCTATCAACCCTAAACGAAGTGCTCTCTACAAAGTCAGTCCCCAGTCTGACTTGCTTACTCGCGTGGCTACACAGCACGCGGAAGGACCTTGAGGTGTCCTTCGGCTTTTTGCGTGCCGTTGCTCCTGGCACGCTTACATTAGCTGTCTTCTGTTGAGTGGCATTCGTGGCTATTACACAGGCGTGATTCTGTCGTGACCAGAGTGCTAACCATCTGGTCAACGTCTCCGTGTCTCATGAGAGAACTAGTTAATAGTCCCCCATTCTATCACCTACCCTGCCCTTATATCGGGGCACTGTATCACCTCTAAACTATTTGAGGTTGACCACTCTTCCCGGTGGTATTCTATCTTGAGAAGACCTCCGTCCTTTATGTACCAGTCTTTGACAAGCCCCGTATACTAATTCAAAAGGCGAGAAACCCATACTTGAATGGGGAATTTCTCGATAGGCGAACAGCACTGTTGGTAACAGTGTATCCCAATCAGATGGGTTTTCTGCTGTCACCTTAGCCAGCATATGTTTTAGGTCACCGTTAATTTTCTCCACAATTCCATTGCTGGCTGGATGGTAGGCTGTCGTAAAATGCTGTTTAATTTCTAACATTTTTGTAAGGGCTTGCGTTGCAGCCGATATGAATTGAGTTTCACGGTCGGATAGGATGGTACGAGGGAATCCGAATCGTGAGAACAGGTGCAAAAATACATTGGCCACATCTTTGGAGGTGATGTATTTTAAAGCTACCGCCTCAACCCATCTTGAACAAAGGTCTATTAGCGTTAGGATGAAGCGGTTTCCTTTGCTTGACACCTGATTCAGGGGTCCAACAATATCTACCGCAACACTCTCAAATGGTCTAGAAGCCAATGTTGAAGGTTGTACTTCTGCTGTTGCATGCTTACCCTTTCGCACTAATTGTTGGCATACATTACAAGAACGGCAGAATAATTTTATGTCATTACAAAAACCATTCCAATAAAAGTGAGCTTGGATTCTTGCTATGGTTTTGTCGTACGCAAGATGTCCAGCAAACAGTGAATCATGTGCAATCTTTAGCACAGTTTGGCGATGTTGTACAGGTAACACCGTCTGCTGAATTTCATGATTATTGGTTGTGTAATAACGAGTAAGGATTCCGTTATTAAGTTTAAAAAATCATGATGCATTTTTCGTAATCTTGGCTTTCTCCCCTAATAACTTCAGATAGGGGGAAATACTTAGATCAGCACGTTGCTGTTCTATGAATTTTTGTCTGGTGGTATCATTTGTCCCACTCGGTGTTAGTAATAATAATCTTTCTTCTTGTAGTGTGTCTTGGTGTTTGATGGTATCTGCCCTGGTAATCGCATTTGCTGTATTAATTTCTTCCCAGGCAGCTATTTCCTCGTTAGTGCAATGTTTTAATTGGGGTAAACATCCCAAAATCAAATCAGTACAAGGTTTATTTAAAATAGCACATGTAAAGGTACCAGAAAGGAACGGGGTGTTTATACGGGCATTTGCCAGTGGGTAAATCTCAATATTGCCTGAAAAAGTGCGGCATTTGACAGAGTCACATGTATAATCCCTTGGGTTTACAAGTTCTTTTTATTTAGCTCACAACAAATCGATATCGCTCAGCGGCACTCTTCGCAATGTATCATTGCGCCGTAATTCATTTCTCAATAGAATTATAATGCAAACAAAACAATAATACTTACAAATGACATGAAATAATATTCAGCAAACACAATTCACTTGTAATAGAATACATAATTGGCACTTATTCACGATAGACACTTTTTACGGCACTACTTTTAGCAATAGTCTACACTCGTCAATTTTCACAATAATAAATTAACTACTGTGAATCTTCGGCAACCAAGCTGTGGGTGAGTTGGTTTTATTGTTTGGCTTGAACGATTGTTCAAGCCCCAACTTCTGACACCACTTTTGTCCTAGCTTGTCAACAACCAAAGTGGACAAGCATTCGTGGACTCTTCTCTTGTACCACACGAAACTCGTAAGGCGTACAAGAGGATTTATCACAAGTTTTATTTCGGCTTGGCCTTTACAAATGCAGAGCCATCAATGATTCACAGGGTATATAAATACATGATAATGCACAGTATTCACTATCCTAAAGTCAGTCCTAAGCTCTAGCTATAGTTATATGTACACAAAGAAACCACAACGTCCATAACGATGTGCTAGCTCTCATGTCCAGTCTCCGTCTGACGAATCTCCGCCGGTGGCGGTGACGCCACGCGCGGATGGATCTCGTGGGTCAGTAGGCATTGCGTGCTGGAGTTCTCAGCACGCCTCAAGTGGTCTGTCCACTAGTAAACTCTATTAAGAGTTTACTTGTTTGCCTACACTTCTCGTGAAGGTGTGCTTACACCCTGACCAGAGTTACTCCACTCTTTGGTTGACAATTGCGTGTCCGAGTAGAGAACTGTCCACGGTTCTCGATCTCTCTATTCACCATTCTCTTCCCTACTCCCTGGGCAGGGCTAATCTTTCCCTTGCTATCCCCACTCCTCGGTAGGGGTGTTATCTTTATCCCTTCTTAGGCTTCTCCTTGACTTCTCATCCCCTGTGGTCTTCCTTACTTCTACCCAAGTCTTTGACAGTTAGAGTCATTAATGGCACTAAACCAAATGTATGTCACTGTTCACCGCATAAAATCTATATATATATTTTGTTCAGAATGACCCCTTAAGGCTACGCTAAATGTTCCTGAGGCACCCTGAACTATACCAAGGTGATGTTCTTGAAATCTTGCGTTTAAAGAAGTAAGTACTCTCATGTAGGTCCTACGTGGGATGATGTTACAGGGAGTATCTTGGTTCTAGCGTCGAGGACAACACAGACTGTACTGACATGTACTTAGCTGTTCATTCCTGGGCTGCAGGGTTGTGGTATAGGAGAAGCAGTTGAGGTAAAATGATGCTGTTCCTCCAGATTAACCATCCTCAGCATACAGGTCTCTGCCCAGTTTTAGCACCCAATTTAACCACCACCCTTGAGAAATAGGACCAAATACCATATATCTATCTCTCCTAAGAGCTGGGTTAGGGGGAAAAATATAAGCACAGGGAGAAGGGATCCTTTTCTTAGCTCATGGTATTCCAGCCTGGCTATTCTGTGTGCCTGATTATTTTCTATAATCTCCGTTGGAGGTGTTCACCTCATCTACTGGCACGACATGTCCTCTTCCTTCAGGCGTTCTGCAGGCTAGTCCTTCTCTCTGCAGGCTAGTCCTTCTCTTGTCGATATGAGCCCACTGCCTGGTCCATGTTTACCTTCTTCCGGGAAAATACCCGCCTAACCCTTCATCATTTTCCCATATTCCCATTACTCATCTTAAATCTTACAGGGTATGTTTTAGAAAAGTATCATTCACAAATAAAACATATGAATTATTGTAACACAAAATCATATAGAGTCAGAACATGCAATACACTTTAGAACATAATTTTCTAGACATAGAATATAATGACTATCTCTGAGAAAGTATCATGGTCGCTTTGTCATAAAGTATAGATCGTCCCTGAAGACTCTGAGAAATAGTGAAATGAGAAAGTGTATCACTCATCAAATACATGACTAACGCATCAAAAGATTCATTAAGAATTCTTCTCTAAATCAAGAAAATCTTCTCTATCTTCTGAGCCTGTCTCTAGATATATATATATATATATATATATATATATATATATATATATATATATATATATATATATATTATCACAAAGAACAAGTGATCTCTATAGAAGACATCTATCTGTTAACTTTATCTATTTTCAGTGGCAGAGGCATATTAATTATTAATTACCTTACTGGCCCAGGAGAAGTATTATATCCACACAAAATAAAACACGTCTGCTTTATGTCTCACATGGTAACAACTGGCGCTTAAGTTGCCGCTGTAATTCCATTTATCTGCTCTCACACCACAATCTTTATCTCCTCGAAGTGACAATCACATTCCACCAACATCCATCCAATTACCGTCCAAAGTACCGATAACAATACTGTTATCCTTCCTGTCTTTGTTGTTGGCACAGAGTTTTTACCTGTAATGAACATCAACCGTGCTCTCTTGACCTATGCAACTCTCTTCTAATGAAATCACAACACGCGCCGTGGTACTATCTTCTCCGATGTAGGTCTCAGTTGACATGTGACAGGTAATATATTATGTTTTGAGGAAAGTCTTTGTTCACTGTAGAATCACTCTGCATTTTCTTCCTGGAGTTTAAGTTTTGGACACTTAAGGAAACATGCTTGCCGTCTGTCTTTCCAGTAGAACACTGTTTTCTCTCTTATTTTGCCCTTGTATATGGTGCGTGCGATATATTCGTATGAAGACGGGCATGAGACATGTCACACTCATAATGATGAACTGACTCACTTCAGCTCTTTGTAATTATATGACTCTCTATGTCTCACTTACTAGCCTCTATAACTTACTCTCTATAGTTAGTTATTCAGTTAGTCGCAGGGTCCATCTTCAAGGCAACCAGTTGTTCCAAATTATGCTCCGTTCCTGTGCCAGTGAATCTCACACAAAATGCTCCTCGCTGGCAATTGTGAAAAGTGGAACAGTCAGGAATCTCTGTAAGCCAACAGTCCGCACAGGTACACTGTGCTGAATACCGCCGCGACAATGTCAACACAAAAGTCCTCCACGAAAAATACAGTTCATCATCAATGTAATCGTCAGTCACCAGAAAGACTTCATTGACCCGGATTTTATCCCACATGGGTAGATCTCTTTCCTCAGGGCGACCTGCCGAAAGCGCCACACAAGGCACGGGCTCCGTATCTCCAGCGACGACTCCGAGGAGTCCCCTGAAAAATGCACTCGTGAACTGAAAAGGCAAACAAGTCCTTTCAGCGACACCGGCCGCCATCGATCCGAACATGCAGTTCACGCTACAAACAACAGCGGACAGATGCAAAAGCATTCCACACGAAATTCACAGTTAACAGTGTCGCGCCGCGCGCTCACTCAGTAGCAGGGCGACGGAACCATGTACTACCAGTCCAACTTGAGGAAAATGCGAATGTAAACCGTAGCCACAAGTATAAACAATCCAGAGGCAGTAGCAGTTCAATGCCTATCCGCCATATTGGGGACCGGAAGCAACGAGCACCACCATTATCACACATGTAAGGTGTCTCTCCTGTATGTGTTCGCTTATGGCTCTTCAGATAGCTAACATTCTTATAATAAGCCCCACAGTAATCACACATGCAATGTTTCTCTCCTGTATGCATTCTCTCATGATCCTTCCGACTACTAGCACGGTTAAATGAAGCACCACAATCATCACACTAAGGTTTCTCTCCGGTATGTCCTTCCCATATGATCCTTCAAAGAGCTAATTTGAATAAAAGAATCACCACAATTATCACATATGTAAGGTTTCTCTCCTGCATGTCTTCGCATATGATGCTTCAAAGAGCTAATCTGAGTAAATGAAGCACCACATTCATTACACTTGTAAGGTTTCTCTTCTGTATGTGTTCTCTTATGTCCCTTTAGATGGCCAAATTGAGTAAAAGAAGCACCACAATCATCACACTGTAAGGTTTCTCTCCTATATGTGATCTGATATGATCTTTCAGATTGCTAGCACGCTTAAACAAGCACCACAATTATAACACTAGCAAGGTTTCTCTGCAGTATGCGTTCTCTTATGTCCCTCCAGATGGCCAAATTTAGTAAAAGAAGTAGGTTTATCTCATGTATGTAATCTCTCATGGCCCCTCAGATTGTTAGCATCCTTAAAAGAAGCACTACAATTATCACATGTGTAAGGTATCTCTCCTGTATGTGTTCTCTTGGGGGTCTTCAGATTGCCAGCATGAGTAAAAGAAGCACCACAATCATCACACTTGTGAGGCTTCTCTCCTTTATATGTTCGCTTATGTTTCTTCAGGCTGCTAGTTCCAGCAAAAGAAGAGACATTTTCTGACATTTGACAACAATGTTCATGTTTTACTGAATCCTTACACTGTTCTCAACCTATTCTTGATTCTGAGTTGCTGTCCCCTGCCATTTCTGGAATGATGCTACCCTGAGAAATGTTTTACATTTTACTGAAGCTGTGACTCCTGTCCTCACACAGAACACGCTATAGTTCTTGCCTCACAACCTTCACGTCTCTGCAGTCACATGTCAACGTTTGTGAATGCTCTTGTATGGAGAGGTAAGGACAACTTTGAGAACATGAGAGTGTTTCTTGACCTGCATAGACTACAGGTTGTTCTACCTTGACATTTGATGGTAGTTTACTTGTCATCTTCCAATCAATCTGAGTCCACATTCAAAAATAGACAAGCCGTCATGTTTGTTCTAGTTCTAGCAACCCTTACTCACTATAGCTCCATGTAACTGTATGCCTCTCTGTGTCTCTCGTACTAGCTTCTATAACTTACTCTCTATAGCTCAATCAATCAATCAATCACCCTGACTGTACATTCTCTCAGGCTGATGCTCGTCCATCTCTTGATGTTATCCTCCCACGTGTATCATTGTCTACCTCTTGCTCGCTTGCCTTCAACCTTTGCCATGGAGTTGGCGTAGGTCAAAGTGGTATTCAGTAAAGGTGACCTGGAGTCTTGCACAGTTCAGTGACAGGACGTGAAGATCGAGTGGATTGTGAACCACTCTGACGGAAGTGAGCAGAGCGAAGGCAAGCACGGGCTACAGGTCCGCGAGAGCTCATTTACGTCTAGTCCGCGTTCGAGGTCGGACGGAAGATGGCACATGGCACCTAATCGCACCTTGCCTTCCAGTATGGTTTTTATAAGAGTATCATGTTTCTTAACGTGGCCAAAATATTTCACTTGTCTCCTCTTTATTTATTTCATCAACTCTTTCTTCATTCCCAGTTTTTCTAGGACCTCTGTATTTGATTGTTTTTCTTTCCATGAAATGCGACCTATTCGTCTGTATATCCACATCGCTAGGGTTTCTATGCGACTTTCTAGTTGATTGTTCAATGCCCAGGCTTCCGCGCCATACAGTAGCGTTGAATATACGTAGTATTTGACATTTCTCATTTTTAATGCGTTATTAATCTCTCTGGATGTTAATACTAGTTTCATGCCGTTGAAAACATTTTTTGCCATTCCTATTCTCTTTTTCATTTCCATTTCACTTCTATCATCATCTGTTATTATATGCCCAAGAAAAGAGAAACTTGTTACTTGTTCTAGTATCTGTCTATTTACAGTGATGTTCATTGATGGCCTTTCCTTTTTACTGCTAACTATCATAGTTTTTGTTTTTTGGATGTTAATATCTAAGCCACATTCTGCACTGTGCCTGTTTACTTCTTCCACTAGGTATTGCAACTCTTGCTCACTTTCTGCTAGAAACACGGTATCGTCAGCATATCTAAGATTGTTTATGATTCTTCCATTGATATTGAGTCCAGGCATTTCAACTAGCTTAAACATTCTTTCTGTATATAGGTTGATGAGGCTTGGGGACAGTACACATCCCTGCCGTACTCCTCTTTCTATCTCTATAGGCGGCGAATAGTTATTACCGCATCTAATAGACACCACTTGTTCCCAGTACAAGTTACTAATAAGTCTGATTTCCTTTCCGTCTACTCCTATATCTTGAAGACACGTAATTAGTCGTTCATGTTGTACTCTATCAAAAGCTTTCTTGTAGTCTATAAAACAAACATATATACTTGTCATAGGAGGTGGAATATCAAGGACAGGAAGATGTAATTTCCTATACTTAAGTGCTCAAAGACAAAGAAGCGCAACACTGACTTTTAATGGGCCAGAGAAGAAAAGGACAATAAGGAGAAATAGAGAAAGAGCACTATGTATATCCTCCTCTGTTAACAAGAAAAGGGGTAGAATTTAGACAGCAGATTCCAGGAGTTCTTAGGGCGGGGGATGTACTGTTGTACACCCCAGACAGAAGATTGCACTGCTGGACTGTAACAGGATCAATGAGTTTACACAACAAACTACAGACTAAACAAAACAAATTAAGAACAACAAAATTAGGTTTTTATTGACAGAACTGCATGATTTAGGGACAAACAGGCATCTTGACATGTCACATAACTGACATATACAGAAATGGGAACCTATGTTCCCACAGTAATCACTGCTGCCTAACATCGCTACGCACATGACTAGGTACCCATCTCCACAAACCAACAAGGACATGGCAACAACAGAGCCTCAACGTAAACAACAACGGTAACATCAGGTATGGACTCTCTATTGTAATCATCTCAGGACTCATGGACAGTTGGTACATACAGAAATGGGAATCTGAAATCCCACAGTTAGAGATAACTGCTGCCTAGCACTGACTACAGGGGCGGTCTCTAAATGACTGTGAGACCTCAATCATGTTCAGTTGAGTCGAAGGGCACCCTCAATACCCACACAAGACACCCGCATCACATAAGTCGACTGGGACCAGATACAGCGAAAAACCATAATATAACGAGTAACAAAACTATAACCCTAACAGCAGAGATATAGTGGCATAAACACGCATAAACAGGTATACGAAGGGGATGTGAGTGGCCTACGACATTAACCAGAGCTGGTGCTCAAGTTTGCTCTACAACAACCATGGCCAGGGGTCACTACCAAGAGTGGGCTTACAAATTGCCAGTCATTTTGATGGATTTCCTCGGTCCTCGTGTGTGGACCACACAAGCCAGTCTTGGTTCAATAGAGGCATTTGTGACTCCCTGCTCTGGTCCAGTGACTGGGGAGGGCTGGTTAAAGCCTCCCTACTTTATAATCTACATGAAAACAGTGATCTACATAATCGCTCCTTCGGCCACGGTTGTCTGGTTTTGAGAGACCGGGAAACTGACACGCGCCTCTATTTATCCTTGCTTCCAGAGCGGCTTCCCATCGTACCCCAGGGCACTGCAAGGGATGCTGGTATTGGTAGCATCATCAACATCATGTGTCGCGTCAGGCTATCACACATCGCACCCCCAATTTTTCGACGGTCCCTGTCGAATACTCTAGACCCTTAGGGTTTAGATAAAACACTAGGACTATTTAAATAAACAGTCAAGGGGGTTTCATCACGGGACTTAAACCTCCCGGCGTAAAATTGTTACCAGTTATATTTTCTGAACCTGCCTTAAAAACATACATCAGTGACAATTTAAAAAAATCAGTCAGTGACAAAAGATAATACCATATCTTATGAGTAGCCATGAGGAATATGCAGTCTGCATACAAAATAAACCACCAACCCTGACATCAACATCAACACTTAGCTCCATGGATGCAATACATAGGGTCATCAAAAAAAATTTCACACAGGCATCCCCTTAAATTTACAATCCCTACTTGTAACCAAAAAAAAAAACACCGACCGGAATAACATGCATGCTATCCACTAGATCACCTGCAAACCAAGATGCAGACATCCCTGCCACTGAAAAAAATATAATTCCCATGACTATGCAGGCAAGCCCAGTTTTTGTTTCCCCGGTCTGATTCTGATAGCCCTGCTTCTACCAGCAACATCCATCAGTTCCATGGGGTGAGTCAGTAATTTCTCAGTTGTCACCTTGGTACCCAAATGAAGCGGGGTAGAAAAATACCTGTACATGGGAAAAAAACAAAGCAAAACAAAACATGCTGGAAGACATGGCATCTTGGACTAACTTTTTGTGGGAATCCTAATTCGAATTATTATTGAATGACACAAAATAATTAACTAGTAATTAATTATTTGTCCATGTCGTGGAAATATATAACAAATGTTTCTGTCTGATATTGTTCACTGGATACCGGTTCCTCCTACTTAACGCATATTATGTGTCTCTTTTGAATTGTCTTATGCACAGGGGAAATATAGGAAATCACTGTTTATTCACCGCTCAACCCTTAATGTCCACTTATATCATGAACCTCGATGAACACGCTGGTATTATTAACTCCCCTGCTTCCGCCTATAAGGAAAGGATTTTCTTATCACCACTTATCACCACAGGTAACATTGTCATGTCACTTCAAACGAACATGGTGAACTGATGTACAATAAGGGAAACATCCCCCTCGATGATCTCAGATGATGATGCCACCATTGGGGATTGAATATGGATGTCCAGCGCTCTTCTGCTGGTGGGACACACTGGCGGGATGGATTTCTGGTGTCCCCTCTTCCAGACAAACAAGGGAAAGGCACTTCTATGGATGGCCCCAGATGTTGGCATTGCTGAAATCAGTCGCATGAACAGTCCACAACTGTTCTCCCGAAAGAATCAACAGCATTTATCTCTTGGGCAAGCACAGCCCAAGCCTCTATTGAATGTGGGAGCATTCTGTTCTCATGGAGTCGTCAACCACCTCTGTAGCTTTCTGAGTAAAGCTTGATGGTTTCAGTAGGAATATATATGCATATTCCAAAAGACTTTATACCTAAAGTTTGGTGACCTTCGTTGGAGTGTTCGCACTCTTAATTTATACCAGCGGACTCAGACTGAGTGCCGGCTAGGTGGGAAACTTCGGTTCCCTAAACATGGAATAAGGTCACCTTTAATTTCGACGACTTGAGATGTGGTGTAGGTCTGGAGGCTCTTCTCTCAATGCTGTGCTTCTTGGAGACTTGGGGAAAAAACCTGAACCCAGTTAATGTCTTTGGCCAGGGACCTCTCACACCCCCAAAAAGGCAAAAAAAAAATAAAACATGGAACTACCACCTAAAAGAATCATTGAAGACTGAAACAGACACCAACAAGATAATCTAAAGGCCGCCAAACAATCCAGGCCGAGGCTCGCCACCTGTCATAGGAGGTGGAATATCAAGGACAGGAAGATGTAATTTCCTATACTTAAGTGCTCAAAGACAAAGAAGCGCAACACTGACTTTTAATGGGCCAGAGAAGAAAAGGACAATAAGGAGAAATAGAGAAAGAGCACTATGTATATCCTCCTCTGTTAACAAGAAAAGGGGTAGAATTTAGACAGCAGATTCCAGGAGTTCTTAGGGCGGGGGATGTACTGTTGTACACCCCAGACAGAAGATTGCACTGCTGGACTGTAACAGGATCAATGAGTTTACACAACAAACTACAGACTAAACAAAACAAATTAAGAACAACAAAATTAGGTTTTTATTGACAGAACTGCATGATTTAGGGACAAACAGGCATCTTGACATGTCACATAACTGACATATACAGAAATGGGAACCTATGTTCCCACAGTAATCACTGCTGCCTAACATCGCTATGCACATGACTAGGTACCCATCTCCACAAACCAACAAGGACATGGCAACAACAGAGCCTCAACGTAAACAACAACGGTAACAGCAGGTATGGACTCTCTATTGTAATCATCTCAGGACTCATGGACAGTCAGTGCATACAGAAATGGGAATCTGAAATCCCACAGTTAGAGATAACTGCTGCCTAGTACTGACTACAGGGGCGGTATCTAAATGACTATGAGACCTCAATCATGTTCAGTTGAGTCGAAGGGCACCCTCAATACCCACACAAGACACCCGCATCACATAAGTCGACTGGGACCAGATACAGCGAAAAACCATAACATAACGAGTAACAAAACTATAACCCTAACAGCAGAGATATAGTGGCATAAACACGCATAAACAGGTATACGAAGGGGATGTGAGTGGCCTACGACATTAACCAGAGCTGGGGCTCAAGTTTGCTCTACAACAACCATGGCCAGGGGTCACTACCAAGAGTGGGCTTACAAATTGCCAGTCATTTTGATGGATTTCCTCGGTCCTCGTGTGTGGACCACACAAGCCAGTCTTGGTTCAATAGAGGCATTTGTGACTCCCTGCTCTGGTCCAGTGACTGGGGAGGGCTGGTTAAAGCCTCCCTATTTTATAATCTACATGAAAACAGTGATCTACATAATCGCTCCTTCGGCCACGGTTGTCTGGTTTTGAGAGACCGGGAAACTGACACGCGCCTCTATTTATCCTTGCTTCCAGAGCGGCTTCCCATCGTACCCCAGGGCACTGCAAGGGATGCTGGTATTGGTAGCATCATCAACATCATGTGTCGCGTCAGGCTATCACACATCGCACCCCCAATTTTTCGACGGTCCCTGTCGAATACTCTAGACCCTTAGGGTTTAGATAAAACACTACTACTATTTAAATAAACAGTCAAGGGGGATTCATCACGGGACTTAAACCTCTCGGCGTAAAATTGTTACCAGTTATATTTTCTGAACCTGCCTTAAAACATACATCAGTGACAATTTAAAAAAATCAGTCCCTGACAAAAGATAATACCATATCTTATGAGTGGCCATGAGGAATATGCAGTCTGCATACAACATAAACCACCAACCCTGACATCAACATCAACACTTAGCTCCATGGATGCAATACATAGGGTCATCAAATAAAATTTCACACAGGCATCCCCTTAAATTTACAATCCCTACGTGTAACCCAAAAAAAAAACACCGACCGGAATAACATGCATGCTATCCACTAGATCACCTGCAAACCAAGATGCATACATCCCTGCCACTGAAAAAAATATAATTCCCATGACTATGCAGGCAAACCCAGTTTTTGTTTCCCCGGTCTGATTCTGGTAGCCCTGCTTCTGCCAGCAACATCCATCAGTTCCATGGGGTGAGTCAGTAATTTCTCAGTTGTCACCTTGGTACCCAAATGAAGCGGGGTAGAAAAATACCTGTACAAGGGAAAAAAACAAAGCAAAACAAAACATGCTGGAAGACATGGCATCTTGGACTCACTTTCTGTGGGAATCCTAATTCGAATTATTATTGAATGACACAAAATAATTAACTAGTAATTAATTATTTGTCTATGTCGTGGAAATATATAACAAATGTTTCTGTCTGATATTGTTCACTGGATACCGGTTCCTCCTACTTAACGAATATTATGTGTCTCCTTTGAATTGTCTTATGCACAGGGGTGCATAGGAAATCAGTTCATTCACTGCTCGATGATTCTCGCTGGATGCTATTTCCTCTCACTGAATGTCTATTATGTGTCGCTTTTAAATTTTCTATGCACGGGGGAAATATAGGAAATCACTGTTCATTCACCGCTCAACCCTTAATGTCCACTTATATCATGAACCTCGATGAACACGCTGGTATTATTAACTCCTCTGCTTCCGCCTATAAGGAAAGGATTTTCTTATCACCACAGGTAACATTGTCATGTCACTTCAAACGAACATGGTGAACTGATGTACAATAAGGGAAACATCCCCCTCGATGATCTCAGATGATGATGCCACCATTGGGGATTGAATATGGATGTCCAGCGCTCTGCTGCTGGTGGGACACACTGGCGGGATGGATTTCTGGTGTCCCCTCTTCCAGACAAACAAGGGAAACGCACTTCTATGGATGGCCCCAGATGTTGGCATTGCTGAAATCAGTCGCATGAACAGTCCACAACTGTTCTCCCGAAAGAATCAACAGCATTTATCTCTTGGGCAAGCACAGCCCCAGCCTCTATTGAATGTGGGAGTATTCTGTTCTCATGGAGTCGTCAACCACCTCTGTAGCTTTCTGAGTAAAGCTTGATGGTTTCAGTAGGAATATATATGCATATTCCAAAAGACTTTATACCTAAAGTTTGGTGACCTTCGTTGGAGTGTTCGCACTCTTAATTTATACCAGCGGACTCAGACTGAGTGCCGGCTGGGTGGGAAACTTCGGTTCCCTAAACATGGAATAAGGTCACCTTTAATTTCGACGACTTGAGATGTGGTGTAGGTCTGGAGGCTCTTCTCTCAATGCTGTGCTTCTTGGAGACTTGGGGAAAAAACCTGAACCCAGTTAATGTCTTTGGCCAGGGACCTCTCACACCCCAAAAAAGGCAAAAAAACAAACAAACATGGAACTACCACCTAAAAGAATCATTGAAGACTGAAACAGACACCAACAAGATAATCTAAAGGCCGCCAAACAATCCAGGCCGAGGCTCGCCACCTGTCATAGGAGGTGGAATATCAAGGACAGGAAGATGTAATTTCCTATACTTAAGTGCTCAAAGACAAAGAAGCGCAACACTGACTTTTAATGGGCCAGAGAAGAAAAGGACAATAAGGAGAAATAGAGAAAGAGCACTATGTATATCCTCCTCTGTTAACAAGAAAAGGGGTAGAATTTAGAAAGCAGATTCCAGGAGTTCTTAGGGCGGGGGATGTACTGTTGTACACCCCAGACAGAAGATTGCACTGCTGGACTGTAACAGGATCAATGAGTTTACACAACAAACTACAGACTAAACAAAACAAATTAAGAACAACAAAATTAGGTTTTTATTGACAGAACTGCATGATTTAGGGACAAACAGGCATCTTGACATATCACATAACTGACATATACAGAAATGGGAACCTATGTTCCCACAGTAATCACTGCTGCCTAACATCGCTACGCACATGACTAGGTACCCATCTCCACAAACCAACAAGGACATGGCAACAACAGAGCCTCAACGTAAACAACAACGGTAACAGCAGGTATGGACTCTCTATTGTAATCATCTCAGGACTCATGGACAGTTGGTACATATAGAAATGGGAATCTGAAATCCCACAGTTAGAGGTAACTGCTGCCTAGCACTGACTACAGGGGCGGTCTCTAAATGACTGTGAGACCTCAATCATGTTCAGTTGAGTCGAAGGGTACCCTCAATACCCACACAAGACACCCGCATCACATAAGTCGACTGGGACCAGATACAGCGAAAAACCATAACATAACGAGTAACAAAACTATAACCCTAACAGCAGAGATATAGTGGCATAAACACGCATAAACAGGTATACGAAGGGGATGTGAGTGGCCTACGACATTAACCAGAGCCGGGGCTCAAGTTTGCTCTACAAACCACAAACATGGCCAGGGGTCACTACCAAGAGTGGGCTTACAAATTGCCAGTTATTTTGATGGATTTCCTCGGTCCTCGTGTGTGGACCACACAAGCCAGTCTTGGTTCAATAGAGACATTTGTGACTCCCTGCTCTGGTCCAGTGACTGGGGAGGGCTGGTTAAAGCCTCCATATTTTATAATCTACATGAAAACAGTGATCTACATAATCGCTCCCAGTGACTGGGGAGGGCTGGTTAAAGCCTCCATATTTTATAATCTACATGAAAACAGTGATCTACATAATCGCTCCTTCGGCCACGGTTGTCTGGTTTTGAGAGACCGGGAAACTGACACGCGCCTCTATTTATCCTCGCTTCCAGAGCGGCTTCCCATCGTACCCCAGGGCACTGCAAGGGATGCTGGTATTGGTAGCATCATCAACATCATGTTTCGCGTCAGGCTATCACATTAACAACAATATTGACAGGCTACATGACAATGGCTTGGTTACTGTAATTGTTATCTTAACAACAATATTGACAGGCTACAAGACAATGGCTTGGTTACTGTAATTGTTATCTTAACAACAATATTGACAGGCTACAAGACAATGGCTTGGTTATTATAATTGTTATCTTAACAACAATATTGACAGGCTACATGACAATGGGTTGGTTATTATAATTGTAATCTTAACAACAATATTGACAGGCTACAAGACAATGGCTTGGTTATTATAATTGTTATCTTAACAACAATATTGACAGGCTACATGACAATGGCTTGGTTATTATAATTGTTATCTTAACAACAATATTGACAGGCTACAAGACAATGGCTTGGTTATTATAATTGTTATCTTAACAACAATATTGACAGGGACAAGACAATGGCTTGGTTATTATAATTGTTATCTTAACAACAATATTGACAGGCTACAAGACAATGGCTTGGTTATTATAATTGTTATCTTAACAACAATATTGACAGGGACAAGACAATGGCTTGGTTATTATAATTGTTATCTTAACAACAATATTGACAAGCTACAAGACAATGGCTTGGTTATTATAATTGTTATCTTAACAACAATATTGACAGGGACAAGACAATGGCTTGGTTATTATAATTGTTATCTTAACAACAATATTGACAAGCTACAAGACAATGGCTTGGTTATTATAATTGCTATCGCACATTCAAATTGTTTATGCGAATCCTCATATTACATGAGCACGTATCTACCCGAATCAATGAATGCACAACATCTACTGCACGGTGATGTCAAGAAGAGAAAGGGCAGCAGGTTAGACCTAGGAAACTCCTGGAAGCGTCAGATCGAGCACAGCTATGAAAAGGTCTGTCCACTCGAGAACATAGAATTCTTGTGAAGAATTGAGTCGATTGTCAACAACATGTAGTACGTTCTTTGCACTATATACATTAGACTGGATAGATGGTGAAAACAATAACATCCGGTAATATTAGAGGTAAAAGTTCAAACCTTTACTTTTGAGAGTTCCTGTTAGGGTAAGTAGCCATCTAGACAGACAGATCTATTTTTGGACATAGTGGAGTTCAATGGTTTGCACAGAACAGGTCAGAGGGACATGTGTGAAGGAAGAGTGATGTGCCTTTGCTTTAACACAAGTTGTTTGACTATGCATGGAAATGGCAGTAACTACAGAAGCAGACTGACTGGAGACACAGATCGTGACCCGACATGGCAGTAACTAAATCAGTAACCTCACTGGAGACGCAGATTGTAAGCCGACATGGCAGTAACTAAAGCAATATCCTGACAGGAGACACAAATTGTAACCCGACATGGCAGTAACTACAGTATTAGCCTGACTGGAGACACAGATCGTAACCCGACATGGCAGTAACTAAAGCAGTAGCCTGACTTGAGACACAGATTGTTATGATGGAACTAAACTAGAGAACGTGGTGACAACTGGCAAGATTGAGTGAAAAGAACAAGGGAAATGCAGAGAGGTAAACATCCAGATGGCTTGGCCACGAGGCATGGTCGAGCCAACAACAAGGAGTTGATCCACGAGTCTGGTGATCGTGTGAGATGGCGAAACATGACCGCCCACGATTATCGGCATGACACGTTATGATGAAATTACTCTCTATAGCTTCATGTAACAATATGTCTCTCTGTTTTGTTATCACTCTATGTCTTTGTGAGTGATTTATATGTGAGTGTGTGAGTGCGCGTGCTCGCTTGTGTGTTGATTGTTTGTGTGTGTAGAGCGTGTATGACCGCCTGTGCACTCTGGCCAGATCTAGTGCAGTTAAGGTTGATTTCAATTACAAGGTACACGTTTATACCTGCCAAAAATTATGTTCCCAGTGATGATTAAGTTATACGGTTAAACAGATAATTGTTCAAACATATCACTATATAAGAAAACTAACACTGTGTAAAATTATACAATTTTAAATGACATGTAAGGATTAATACAAGATAGTACAAAAATAAATAAACTGATTGTTGATTGCATAATTGGCAGAGAGCTTCCATGAAAAGAGGCAAGTACAATCTGAAAAACAATATTATTAAAAATTAAATAACGACCGTAATTGTTATGTGAATAAATAGCTATGGTTATCTCCCTTGCTCGCCTTAATATGGATTGAGATTATATTTCTTTCCCCTCATTTCCTATAGTATTATGTTTTCAAATTTTCTTTTAATTTTGTTACGCACATTATTGTGAACTCAGAAGTAGTAAGACTACACTTTTGAAATATGTAATCATCATCATCATCATCATCATTTACCTTGTCAAATAGCGAAGGCGATCATACACTCCCTTATCGGCACAATACGAGGGGGATTCACATGAAATCCTCACGTGTGCGTGCGTGCGTGCGTGTGCGTGCGTGTGCGTGCGTGTGGGTGTGTGTGGTCGTATATTTTGAAGGGACTGGCAATCACTAAAGTGTATGACCCATCTCTGTTAAAGGAAGCTGGGCCCCATCCTCTTCTTATATGTAAATAGATCAAGAATACGACCCTTGAAAGATTTACAGACTCGGATTTGGTTAATTGTCTAAGGGTGAGTGGTCCTCTTTTAATAGAAAAAGTAATCACTAGGTTTGTCCCCAGTCTTTCCACCTGGTATTTAATGGTATAGCTCACGAACCCCCTTCTTCCATCTTAAGAAATTGTCTGAAAGACTTTCTCAATAAGAATCAGGTGCAATATAACATGGATTTGGAACAGTTAAAGATGAAGAGTCTCCTGTTCTCTTTCCTTAATTAAGAATTTATCTTATGTGAATGTGTATTTGTTAATTAAACATTAAACAAACACAAGTGAGCATTGACAAAGTGTTTTACACAATAAGATTTAGATTTTCCACAGATAGTTGGACTGACAAATTAAATGGAAGAGATCTTCACATTTAAACAAATTTATTGACTGTGCCAGTGTCTTTTGGCCTATTTGACATTTTCTTTTTTCATCAGCTGTTGACATTTACAGAATGAAATAGAACAATCTTTCATAGGACCAAATATAGTCAGTCAATAAATAATAACATTAATTGTGTAGTGAGATGTTTTAATTACCAAATGTTGTATAGTTAAGTTCTTCTACATATAACCATAAATCAAGAAATCATTTCCTGAGAGGGTGAAGTTTGTGTGAGTGATAAGAAAACCTGGTGTGATGAGATGTGGATAAGTCTGGGTCCATGGTCTGATGGATCCACTTCAGGTTGGGCCAGTTTAGCTTCACTGAAGGCTTCTCATTCTCTGCTTAAGGCTGGAGTCATGTGCCATCACAGGTGTTGATCATCTCGTTCACTCCTCTTCCCTCTTTGTTGGTTAGGTGTGGCACCAAGACATCACTGTTTAAAATTCATACAGGTATTTATAATCCTTTACAGCATGTTCATAGTGTAAACACAACATAACAAAACAAAAATGATAAGATCAGAAGAAGTATTGTTGTGTTACTTTGGGGTGGGTCAGATTATTACACTGGATGCAGCTTCTGGTGTCTGATACCTGCTGTATGCATTTCCTCAGGGGACCTGTAGTTCAGTGAGTAGTGTACAGTCAGACACAGATAAAGAGTGCTGATGTGATGGTCCTTGGATCATGGTAATCAAGCTGACAGGCAAGATCAACACAAGTATGAGTTGCATTTGTATAAATGGCATACATTTAAACATCCACATTACTCTATTTGTTCTACATTGTGTATATAATTGTTTATCTGTACTTTCCAAGGCAACTACTTGTCTTCCCCTTCTTATTCTAAATCATTTCCTTGTTCCTGCTGTTGTGGTGTGGGGTTGCGTGGTGTGAAGTGTATTGTGTTGAGTTAACTTCTGTTGTGTGTAGTTCCATAGCTTGTACTAATTGTCCTCACATCTACATCAGTTAATATGAGTTTAACTCGTCTAGTGTGCTTTTATTGTGGTTCATGTCCAACATACAGAATTTCTGATGTGTATTTGTTACAAAATGTAATCTATACAAGGTCATGACACAATATATTAGAAAAAAATTATTACTTAAAATATTTTTCCCTAATACTCTCGTCCTCTCTGTCTACTTATACTTCTCCTACATCTTTTACGAGTGCACATCATGTCTATTCCTTCGGCGATCACAGTTGGCTATAGACCAAGGTAATTTTCACCCTTTAGTCTGAGCAGATTAAGTAGGTCGGCTATCACAAATGGCGTTTGTGAATGGAAACCTATTTTAAGCAATGCAGTTGATGTAGTGCGTTGTCTAAATAAAATCTGACACATGAATAAACTAATTTCTATCAAATACTATTTGTTTTCAATTCGTAAAGAGAAAAGGAAGAGTATAATTCCTGTTTCAGTTCTTTAGATTGCAACATAGACAGAATTAAGTACATTTTTAAAGCGAGGTAGTGTTTCGTTTGCACCAGCTGACTGTCTCTGCAGAAGCGTTTTCTAGACTTGTCTGATGAAAAGCATTTGAGTGCATTGGAAATTTCACCTCATACATTATTCTGTGATAGATTATAGCCATATGCACATAGTGAATTTGGTAGATGTAGTGTAGAAAGTCAGAGTTTTGCAGTTTGAGAAATTATAAGATGTCGGTTTCGCTGGGGAATTGGCGCTGGTATTGAAGATGCGATCGGCAGTTTTTCACATTTTCAGAGATTTATTTTATCAAAAATACAATTCATTGGACGCACAACACTGGATACCTTTACTTTATACATCTTGGTACCACTTAGATCTGAGAATCACAAGCTTACCTCAGACTAGATCAAACTGCCTGTTGTAAAAGTTTGAAAGTTGGACAACACATAATAGCTTTGGCGACTGCTCGCTCGCTCTGAAGTCGTGGAAGTGTGCAGTTTTATTAAAGCGGCGCCCAAGCTGGGGGACGCTATATCCACGTGATGTGTCTCTACCATTCATATTCTAGTCTGTTGACGCTAACTTTTCTATTATTATCCTGGCATCTGTCTGTCATTAGTATCGCTTAGTGAGTTCGATTCTCCATGGTGCTGTAATTGTTTTAATAATCTCTGGGTTGCTGTGAAACGTTGACGCGCTGTAAAATGATGGATATGTGAATATGTCACGTGTGCGTGCGTGCGTGCGTGTGCGTGCGCGCGCGTGTGTGTGTGTGTGTGTGTGTGTGTGTGTGTGTGTGTGTGTGTGTGTGTGTGTGTGTGAAAATGTGCTGAAAAAGAAAAGAACAAATGTATCATTTTTTGTTGTTGTCACCGCTGCATTTAATGCCCGTCCTCCAGTGCCGATAAAATGCGTGGATTCCTGTAGACAGATATTATATATTTCACTGCTGTCATATATTCTGAAGGGAGTGGGAAATTACTTTGGTGCATGCCCCATTTCTAATCAAAGAAGTTGGGCCCCATCCTCTTCTGTCTTCAATAAGCCCAGAATATGACCCTCGAGTTATCTGCAGGCCTCGTCTTATTTAATTTTGTCTAGTAGATATAGATTTTGGCCCTGGTGAAAATAATAAATACCAACTGGGATTCTGCCCCTTCTCCAAGGATTCTTATAGCTCTTGAGCCCCCTTTTGTTTATCAAATCTGAGGAACGTCTGGAGAATTCTCTCAGCTTGATTTATATTAAGAAAGCATGGTTGTTGAGCAGTTGATAGATCTTGAGTCTCTCCCAATTTAATATTCCTTCATGAGTTAATTTGTTTTTAAACAATTAAACACATCAACAAGTTTCAATAGATCTTGACAACAGGTGTACACACATAAGATGGTGAATCACAGATAGGTTGAACCAATAATCAACATAAGATCAGTGACAGTTAATTATTTATTGAATGGGCTTGTGTCTTCTGGCCTGCTATTCATTTTCTATGTTGGTTTATACAAGATAATTTAGAAAAATACATATAGGACCAATGTCACAGACCATCAACAAACAAGCATCAATACATGAGATGTCAATAAGAGTTGAAACATGGTATACATTTGAATGTTGTACATGTTAAGTGTGAAAATGATGAATCTATTTAGTTATCAGTTCTTGAAAACTGAGTGTTGTGTGTTTTCTTTCTAAGAAAATGATACCCTTATGATTTGGAGGATTAGGATAGGCCTGGGCCCATTGACTGATAGATCCGCTTCAGGTCTGCCCGTGTAGCTCCTCTGAAGGTCTCCCCATACTCTGCTCATGGCCAAGTCATCCTCCATCTCAAGTGCGGTTCATCTCTTTCTCTCTGTGGTCTGGTTTAGTTGTTGGCCAGTTGGATGTCCATTGGTTGCCAATGGGTTGCCACCAAGATTTCACTGTGTAAGATTCACATAAACATATACAATCTTCCCAATACAATATTCTAGAAGTAGGTCGGAAGAAATCTAAATTCCTGAAGTAGGAACTAGTTCCCCTCCCCTCCTCTTTTCTCTAATCTAGTGTTGGGTTAATTTGGGGTGATCAGAGTTTATCACACTGTGTACGCCTTGTATCAACTGGTTCTTGCTGTATGTAAGTTCTCATTTGACCTGGGGTCAGTGAAGCGAGTACAGTAAGACAGTGACAAGAGTGAGGAAGTGTCAAGATGCATGTAAATAAAGGACATACATTTATAACATTTCTATCACTCAATTGTGTTTGTAGTGTGTATAAATGATTCTCTGTGTTTTCCCAATCAACCAACTTCTTCTTTTTCTTCTGTGTATAATAACTCCTCTCCCATTATCTGTTGTTGTGGTGGTGTTGAGTGTTGAGATATGGGTGGTTGTGTTTGTTAAGTTGTGTTGAGTATTAAGTCAAATTCTGGTTGTGGAGTTCCGCGAAGCACAACTTTTCTGATGTAATGCAGTTCATAAGTGCCCTTATCTAATTAAATTGTGACATAAATATAAATATTTATTCCATCAAACCCTATTTATTCAATAGATGAAGCAGAAAGGAAAGATTGATTTCTCTTTCAGCTTTCTAGATTGTAAATAGGCATAGATAAGTCTGTTTTAGAACAAGGCACTTGTTCTAGTACACGAACTGTCATTTAGCTGTAGATAGTGATAGCATTTTTAACAGTTTTTCTGCTGAAATGCACAAGATTGCTTTAGAATCATCACTTCGTACAGTTGTCTAGAATAGAATGTAGTATTATTATGCACTTCTTAAAGTTAATAATTATCTTTAAGAATATCAGAGATTGCAGTATTCGAAAAAAGTATTAGATTGTCAGTTTGCCGGGGAATTGGCTCTGCGTCGTCAGAATGGAACAGTCAAACATTTTTCACTTCAGAGGTGTTAATTTATAATAATATATTTCAATTGACATTACAAACACTGGATACCATTCCTGCCTTTGATACATCTGGTCATCAGTTCAATCTAAGGACTAACAAGCTCACCTCGGATCCAGACATTCTGCCTTCCCTATTTTAAAATCGGTCACACCAGCTTTCACGTCTGTTCATCAGGCATGTTGTAGGAAGAGTGCGCGATTAACATATTCTACGCGGGCTTCCGAATAGAGGCGTTGTCACATGCAGATCACGCTTCACAACCTCGGGCAGATTTAAAAGCATTTCACACGAGATTCACAGCTCACAGCATCGCACTAAACTCAGTAGCAGGGCGATGGAACCGTAAACTACCAGACCAGCATTAGGAAAGCGCGAATGCAACGGTAGCCACGATCATAAACATCCAAAAGCTTTAACCGTTTCACAGCCTATCTGTCATGCTGGGACCGGGAAATGTACATGTAACTGTAGAGTTACGTCAAGTGACAGAGATTGCTGAAGAATCATTGTCGTATACTTTTTCCGCAATGGTTTTCATTGGTGTGACGTATCCGGCCTGCTCATGGCACTTTTTCATTACCCTCACTTTTTACAGTTACAAGGTTCTTACTTTTTAACCGTATAAGGGCATTACTTGGACTTATTTTTACCACTGTCATGAACTATTTGTTTTCCTGGCAGCATATCCATTGCCCATTCATTATCACTGTTATCTGTCTCCAGGTGTGAGCCATATTCAGCTTTCCAATGCGTATCTTCTGTTGTCAGCTGTGACAATTCAGCAGCTGGCCTCCTTGATCACGACTTCTGTCTCCTTAAATAAGTTGGTGGTGTTTTCATAAGATGTTGAACTGACCAATGTACATCTCAACAACGGAATATCTTCGTCTACCTGAACCTATTGCTTGTAGAAAGATTAGGAATTACAAGAAACCCTTAAGCGGGCATTCTAGCGCTGTTTATACTTCACCTCGTCACCGCAAGGTGCAAGAGGAACACAATGAACGAACGAACAAACTTTATTTTCAAAGAGTTAAGAATTGGGCACGCAGGCCCGTCTAACATTCTGCCCTTCTATCACTCTCTGTCATACATTATTTCATTCACACATCATTCAAGGCTAACAAAGAACAGCAACAATATAAAAGATATGCATTATAAAGGCATGGGCAAAATGCGAACATCAAAACTACACGACACAGTAAAATTAGATAATGGTCTGACACTTGTTATTAACCATATGGAATATAATGGCCTATCAAAAGGGGAGTGGCTGTTATACTAGGGTTTTGTTATTATTATTATTATCTCTATTATTAAGGGGGAAGATAATCCATACTGAGATAGTGTTCGAGATGAGATGAGATGAGATGAGGTGAGATGAGGTGAGATGAGATTGGATGAGATGAGATGAGATGAGGTGAGATGAGATTAGATGAGACCTCAACCTACCAGCTTTGTAGCGAAAGTGTGACGGATACAACACCTAATCCCACAGACCACGCTAGAGACACAGCTGGGGTAAATTTGGCAGCAGACCGCCTGGCCTTGGTATGTGTATACCATGGTATGAGTGCCGGTCGTTCATACAGCAATGGCAAACTACTGAACGTGAACTTGCCAAGAAATCACACACAGCCATAAAATGATAGTGTTGACTGCTACGTCATGTAAAGGATATACAACTAACTTTAACTACAACCTCGGCCACCACAAATGTACTACAGTTGCCAACACACGAGTCAAACCCAGAGACAGCTGGGATGTCCGGGGCAGCATTGAATGTGTCCAGCACCACGCAACCAAAGTGACTTTTGCCTTTCTTGTCAATCACCCCTTCAAGCTGTTGGTTTACTTTAGGACTGAACACAACCAAGTCTGCGACGACCTCCATGCTGGGGCTGGGGTACCCATTCACAACGAGGTAGCGATCCCCGATAACTTTCACATGGTTCACACCCAGCAGCGAACCTTCAAGGTGATATGAATATTTGTCTGACAACAGAGCTGACATGACAGCAGCAAGTCGTCTAGTCTTGTCCATCGAATGCAGAAATTTATGCTTTGCTATAGTTCTTTTTGTACATGTGCCCATCATCGGCTGTTCTCTCTCTTAGTCGGGATTTCCAATACACTTATGAATAAGCTATTATATGCTGAAGCACATTAACAACACTATTATGTTACTGTTTGTTATTATAAAGTCGGCAGTGCCATCGCAACATGTTTACATTGTTTGGTTACAATTACAGTTACAAGGTACATTCGTGTACCTGCCACAAATAAAACTTCATGACTATTTTACGTACCCATTCATGCAGATAATTGTTCTGGCCTATCATTCTTTCAGTGTATATAATATAGTGTACGATATTATACAACAGCAAGAACACACTATGCATAGATTATTATAAGATGGTGTGAATCAAAAAAATGATTTGTTCTGTTGCATAACTGCCTGAGAGCTTTCATGAAAAGATACAAGTTAAATTTTGTAATGTTTTAAAGAAATTAAATAAGCACAGTATTTGTTATATTATCTCCCTCGCTGGCCTTAATATGGATTTAGATTATTTTTGTTTCCCCTCATTGCTTCATTTCCTCTAGTACAGTGTTTTCAAATGTCACTTTTATGTTAAGCACATTATTGTGACAACAGAAATAGACAACAACATGTTAGTGAACAGTGGGATTAATATTTTTAAAGATGAATATATTATCATCATCATCATGTGCCATGTAAAATGGCGTGGACGATCATACACAAGCTTATCGGCAAAGTACATGAGCACATGTCTCACTCGAACAATCAGGTGCCCTCTCCTCAAAGAAGGTTAGCTGCAATGGACCTTCAACACCGTCTGCCCCTATACATATAATCGCAAATTATTCGAACACTATCTCAATATGGATTATCTTCCCTCTTAATAATACAAATAATAATAATAACAAAACCCTAGTATAACACCCAGTCCCATTTTGGTAGGCCAGTATATTCCACATGGCTAATAACAAGTGTCACACCATTAGCTAATACTACTAAGTCGTATAGTATTGATGTTGGCATTTTGCCCATGCCTTTATAATGCATATCTTTTATATTGTTGCTGTTCTCTGATAGCCTTGAATGATGTGTGAATGAAATAATGTATGAAAGAGAGTGATAGAAGGGCACAATGTTAGACGGGCCTGCGTGCCCAATTCTTAACCCTTTAAAAATAAAATAAAGTTTGTTCGTTCGTTCTGTCTCTCGCCGTGCCTGTACTTTCTGTCAGTCGGATATTCGTCCATCTCTTGATTGTTATCTTCCCACTTGTATCATTGTCTACCTCTTGTTCGCTTGCCCTCACCTTTGCCCTGCAAATTGGTTTTGATAAGAGTTCTATTTCTTTTAACGTGGCCGAAATATTTCACCTGCCTCTTTTTTTTTTTAAAATTATTTCTTTCACCTACTATCTTTTCATTCCCGGGTTTTTCTAGAACCTCTGTATTTGATTGTTTTTGTTCCCATGAAATACGACATATCCGTCTGTATATCCACATCTCCAGGGCCTCTATGCGACTTTCTAGTTGCTTGTTCAATGTCCAGGCTTCTGCGCCACACAATAGTGTTGAATATACGTAACACTTGACAATTTTCATTTTTTAATGCGGTGTTAATCTCTCTAGATGTTAATACTGATTGTATGCTGTTGAAAACATGTTTGGCCATTCATATTCTCTTTTTGATTTCTACTCCACTTCTGCCATCATCTGTTATCACATATCCAAGATAGGAGACACCTGGTACTTGTTCTAGTATCTCTCCGTTTAGTGCGATGTTCATTGATGACTTTTCCTTTCCACTGCTACTTATCATAGTTTTCGTTTTATGAATGTTAATATCTAATTCACATTCTGCACTATAACTGTTTACTTGTTCCACTAGGTCTTGTAGATCGTGCTCGCTTGCTGATTTCTTTGGAATTGCAATAAATACAGAATTACATAATTCATGAGGTATATCTCTAGTATCATATATTGTATTCAACAGTCTGGTATTTTTCTTTTCATATCCCTTATAGGACGTTGCAGTCAACATCAGCATTCTTCAGCTGCTGTTGATGTACTAAGCAAGATTACGCTCAGTAATTTGCCATTGATTTCTGAGCGACCGGCTCACATACCCCATAAGTTACTAACGCGACGAGAACCGCTACCGATTCTCGTGCAGGTTACGTTACTCACGAGAATATACGGGATTACGGAGAAAGACATTAACCCTTAGGCCACGGAGACCGGCCTGGTAACTTTATCCATTTCATATTCTTCTGTGAGTTTTCAGTTTGGGTGACGGTCTCTGCATCCTCACCAGATCAAGTGCAGATAAATCCGTAGTTACAACGTAAGGGGATCGCCGTTCCCACAGGGTCAGAGCCGATCCATCAGTCCCCCCACGTCCCTGTGTGTCATTCAGTTGACCTCTGCTGGTGGCGCTGGTAAGATCAAGTGCGGATACTAGACTTTGATCTAAGTCAGCATGCCATGTACAGTTAAAAGGTACACCCAATTGTACCTGCCAAAAATGATAGACATCTGAATATCACTATTAAGCAGATAATTTTTCATACATATACCTCATTAAGTAAAGTAATAGTATGTAAGAATGAATGTCAAGAATCGATGAATACAAGATATTAAACAACAATGGCAAGATTGTTTCATTGCATAATTGCCGTGAGCTTCCACGAAAAGAGGCAAGTTTAATGAGATAAACATCTTGAAAAATTAGATAATCACCGTACTTGTTAGATGAATAAATAACTATCGCTATCTCTCTTTTTGGCCTTAGCATAGATTTCGATTATATTTGTGTCCCCTCATTGAAATATTTCCTGACGTATATTTCCTGTTTTCGAATTTTATATTAATTTTGTTGTGTACATTATTACGAAATCAGAAATATACAACAAACTGTTAGCGAACAGTGAGACTAATATTGTGAAATATATAATTATAAGCATTATCATCATTATGTGCCTTGTCAAATGGCGTAGATGATCATGTTTCCCATTATCAGCAAATACATGAGCACATGTCTACCAGCCAGTCAATGAGTGCACATCATCATCTGCACGGTGAGATCAACAAGAGAAAGTGCAGTAGATTAGACAGAGGACACTCGCGGAAGGGTTAGTTCGAATAGCACAGTCGATCATGGATTCCCTTATCTGCTTCAAATAAACACCTTGAATTGCGTGTGTGAGTGTGAGTGTGTGTGTGTGTGTGTGCGCGCGCGTGTGCGTGTGTGTGTGTGTATGTGTGTGTGTGAAAATATTCTGCAAAGGTACAGAACAAATGTATCATAGTTTGATATAGTCACTTCTGGATTCAATGCAAGTCCTCCAGAGCCGATAGTTACAGTTCTATTCTTCCTCGTCCTCTTTCTCTGTCCAACTCTGTATAACTTTATAAAACTCAAAATGCTAATATACTCTATATTCAAAATGTCAGGTATTCAGTATTTTGTTGTTTTTGTTTTTTGTTTTTTTGTTGCATTTATTGCCCATTAAATTGCCTTCGTTTACTGTTGTTTGGACAAGACATACTATTTACATATTTTTCCCTCGTTGTACCACGGGTGGCTTTATATCTGTCATACTGTCTCTAATACCCATGCTTTCAATCCATTAATAAAATATGGCAACCTTTACAAGGTTCTACAAATCCTAATCTAGTGTTAGATACAGTATGTCAGCAAGCACTACAATCACAGTAAAATGGAGTTGATTGACAGTTACCAGAGAGATTAGAACACCATTCCATATAATCACTTGTTTATAGCAAGGCACGAGAGATATTACGTTGCATGTAAGTATGTCAACCACTGTATTTTTAAACAAATAATTATTAATATATTAAATTTTCATCTTTTAAAATTAATCTTTTGGTTTGTTGTCTTTACATTTCAATATATGTTGTTTTCCGTGTCAGTTTGCATATTTATATTTATTATGAACCGAGACAAACAGGCGGTGGTATCCAAATACTATGTAATTTGACAGAAAACTACCTTGTTTTTCCTTTGGATAAGGCCAAACTAATTCACAAAATCCTACATCGGAATGCCCCAAATTACCTTTGGCCGTTGTTTAAATATATTGCTAGACACAGTCTCATCTCATCTCATCATGTTTCTGTTGTACCTTGCGGTGTCGAGGTAAATTATAAACTTCCTCAGACACAGTAAACGATTAAATATATTACACATTCCAGACTTATACACAACAAGAATAACGTACTCTGCAGCTCAGCTGTGGAACAATCTTCCACAAGAAATCAAAGACATCACCAATCCCTATACATATAATCCCAAGTTATTCGATCGCTATCTCAGTACGGATGACCTTCCCCCTTAATAATTGAAATAATAATAATGAGAATAATAATAATAATAATAATAATAATAATAATAACACCATAGTGTAACAGCAAGTCCCCTTTTGGTAGGCCTGTATATTGAACATAGCTAATAACATGTGCCATACCAGACATTACTATTACTGAGTCGTGTAGTATTTATTTTTTTTTTTTTTCATTTTGCCCATGCCTTTATAATGCATATCTTTTATATTGTTACTGTTTTCAATTAGCCTTGAATGATGTGTGAATGTATAATGTATTAAAGAAAGTGATAAAAGGGCAGCATGTTAGACTGGCCTGCGTGCCCAATTCTTAACCCTTTGAAAATTAAGTTTGTTCTGATCAGTTTGGTAACTATACGAAACATTTCAAATAGTCAGATCTTTAATACACAGTGATATTTGTTGTGTTGTAAAATGACAAATATATTAGACATACATCTGCAAAACAATATTGATACTGTACAGACTAGTGAAAGAACTTAAAATATCGAATTATATTACCACATTTTAGACTTTTCATGAATTAAAATATCTTCATTGTAAATTACTAACACAAGTGCAATGAATGAATCACCAAAATACGAGAAGTAGATTGTGAGCTTTACTGAAACACGATTACAAGAAACAAATTAGACGTTGCGGACAAGACCTTCGTCAGCACAGAACAAACAATCATAAACTGACACAGCATTACATGAAACGCACTACATGACAATATTAAGGTACTTATCTGAATCTGTATCATAGCTAGGAGAGACTGACGCGTGTTAGACGACCATCAGTGGATTGTATGAACCGGATGTATAGTCAACGGGTCAAAGGTCAATACCGTCAGAAACTCAGGTATTGGCTAGCTGCTGACATACGCGGGAAGGGGGTGGGAGTGGAGAGGCGCCCATGTGAGCGGAAGGGTAACAATTGGGATTGGCGAAGATGTCACGGACACAGTTCGCAATTGGCGATTTCTCGTTCAGCGCTCGAAACACAGCTGCTGAATATTTCATTGCGTTGGTCCTTACAGAGGGGCATGAGTGTCGGACGCTGAGAAAACGATTACAAACCACCGAGCGCAAACCTGCCAAGAAATACCAAACAGCAAAAATGATGCTGAGGTTGACCGCGACGTCCTGCAAAGGACATGCAACTATCTGTTTGGTGGACTATACAACTAGGGGGTGGGAGGGAGTGAGTTTGGAAATTAAATGAAACTGTGTTAGACATTGAGGTCGTGACTGGAGAGTGAATCCAACTGGAAGATGCGACGGTTAACAGAAATGTAGAACTATAAAACGATACTGAATACCGACTCCAAGAGAACCATGGAAATTTAAGATGGTGGTTATTATTGTTTGTAGTGAGCGAGTCTTATAGCATCATACACGGGTTTTAGAAATTCAAAGGAAAAACGTAATACAATAAGTTTGTAATTACTAAATTGTGAATAGGGATTGAGATGGTCGGGTTGGAGGACTGTATGAGAGGTGCGGGTTGTGTTGAGGAGAGTAGGCGACGACTGTACGAGAGGTGCGAGTTGTGTTTGGGAGTGTAGGTGAGGACTGTATGAGAGGTGCGGGATGTGTTGAGGAGAGTACGTGAGGACTTATGATAGATGTGGTTTGTGTTGAGGAGAGTAAGCGACGATTGCATGAGAAGTGCGGGTTGTGTTGAGGAGAGTAGGCGAGGACTGCATGAGAGGTGCGGGTTGCGTTAGGGAGAGTAGGCGAGGACTGTATGAGAGGTGCGGGTTGGTTTGAGGAAAGTAGGCGAGGAGGGTATGAGAGTTGCGGGTTGTGTTGAGGAGAGTAGGCGAGGACGGTATGAGAGGTGCGGGTTGTGTTGAGGAGTGAAGGCGAGGACTGTATGAGAGGTGCAGGTTGTGTTGACGAGAGCAGGCGAGGATTGTGTGAGAGGTGAAAGTTGTATTGAGGAGAGAAGGCGAGGACTTATGAGAGGTGCGGGTTGTGTTGAGGAGAGTAGGCGAGGACTGTTTGAGATGTGCGTGTTGTGTTGAGGAGAGTAGACGAGGACTGTATGAGAGGTGCGGGTTGTGTTGAGGAGGGTAGGCCAGGACTGTATGAGAGGCCATGTTGTGTTGATGAGAGTAGGCGAGGAATGTATGAGAGGTGCGGGTTGTGTTGAGGAGAGTAGGCGAGGAATGTATGAGAGGAGTGGGTTGTGTTGAGGCGACTATGCGAGGACTGTATGAGAGCTGCGGTGGTCTGTGGAGGAATGTGGTCAAGAGGTAGTGTGTAACTGTGGTGGAGTGGCTATGGGGTTGCAGGACTGTATAAGAGGTAGTGTGGGGAGTATGACCGCTAGTCGGTCTCCCTTCTCTCTTGTCTATGTCCGTGTGGTGCTCCGAGTACCACAAGGGGAGTGAATCCTACTCCGTGGCTGCAGCGGTGGCCGCACCTCCTATGTACATTGACACCATACGAATATAATGGATGTACTCTCAGTCTATAACTACTACATTGTGAATAGGGGTGGTATAGGAAACCGGGTCAATGTAAACAAAAATGCGTCAATCGGGATACGAACCCAAGACCATAAACATTACAAAGACATGTCACCCAGCGTGTGTGTGATCATAAAATAGGTCAACGACTCGTGTATCTTACCAGCGATCATTAACCTTCGTGTCATAGGTCAGGCTAATTCAGGCATTGCTGAGAGAAGTGCTGACTCATACGGACTGTGTGTGTGTGTGTGTGTGTGTGTGTGTGTGTGTGTGTGTGTGAGATAGAGACAAAGAGAGAGAGAGAGAGAGAGAGACAAAGAGAGCGAGAGAGAGAGAGAAAGAAAGAGAGTGAGAGAGAGACAGAGAGAGAGAGAGACAGAGAGAGAGACAGAGAGAGAGACAGAATAGAAATTGTTTTGCGTGGACCAAGAAGTTATCGTAGAGGAATGTCATAAGTGATAGATGTCATAATTTATGATTTTATGTTTTCTTGATACATTGAGTATTCTTCTTAGAAACCTCATTACCTAGTTGTAATTTTTATTTTATGTTTCTCTCATTGTTCAGGTTAGACATTGGTCACATAATGTTAGTAGAAAGATTGTGTGAAAGAGGGTCCCCCCCCCCCCCCACCCCACCCCACACCCCCGTATCTACTGATACAAACAAAACTACTTTAGTTTTGGTGCCATTTGTCCAATGAGTGGATTTGCATTATTGCATCTATTTTCGATCTCGTCTTCTCACCTGTCTTCCAGTAATGTGATGATGACATGTGGAACATTCACCTATCAGCAGATCTGAAGCAATGAGCTCACAATTACAATGTCCAGTCTTTCCTACCCTAGTAAACTTGTAGAAGTTCTGAGTGCGTACATCCACAGTTATGAGCGAGGCCATTAAGGCAGTCTACAATAAAAGTGTATTCAACTGTAGTGTCACGCCAAGTGGCGGAGATTGCTGTAGATATTTTTGCTGTATACTTTCTACGTAATGATGGTCACTGGTGTGACGTATCTGGCCTGGACGTTACAGCTTTTGATAAACCTCATGAGATACAACTACAAGCTTCTTACTTGTTAACTATATTAGGACATTGCCCGATAACTTGCACACGGTTCACAGCCAGCGGTCAACCTTCCCGTTGCTCTAATTCCCCGATAACTTGCACACGGTTCACAGCCAGCAGTCAACCTTGGCGATGCTCTGAATTTGTCAAGCAACAGAGCTGACTTAACGGCAAAAGGTCTTCGATTCTTGTCCAACGGAAGCAGAAATAGGCAGCTGTTGCCATCGCAACATGTTTACAATTATAAGGTACACGCGTGTACCTGCCAAATAATGATACCATAACGACCATGAAAGTTTTGGTGCAGCTATCAGATAATCAGACCTATCACTCTTTAAGTGAAGTAATATTGTGCACGATATAATACAATTTCACAACCCATCTATATTTTAATAAAAGATAGTAAAAGTAAAATAAAATGATTGCTTGATTACGTAATTGCTAGATGCCTTCCAGATAAAGAGTTATGCAAAATTTGAAAACTAATTCTAAACATTTAATAATCACTGTATTCGTTATATTAAGAAATAGCTTTAGCTGTCTCCCGCGCAGGCTTTTATTTGGATTTAGATTATTTTTGTTTCCTCTTATAGGTAGTTTCTTGTATTACAGTGTTTTCAAATATTGTTTTAATGTTGTTATGCACATTTTGGCGAAAACAGAAATAGACAACAACATGTTAGTGAATAGTGAGGCTAATATTTTAAAATATATCATCATCATCATCACCATATGTCATGTCAATCGGTGTAGATGATCATGCTTTCGTTCTTTTATCGGCAAAGTACATGAGCACATGTCTACCAGAGAGTCAATGAGTGAACATCATCCACTGCACGTTGAGATCAAGAAGAGAAAAGGCAGTAGGTTAAACAGAGGAGACTCTTGGAAGGGGTAGTCGAACATAGCTTTCAACAAACATGTTCAATTAAGGACATAGTTTCTTGTGAAGAAGTAGCCTGGCTGGAGACAGAGATTGTAACCTGGCATGGCAATGACAAAAGTAGTAGCCAGACAGGAGAGGCAGTTTGTAACCCAATATGTCAGTAACTAATGCAGTATTCTGACTTGAGACATATATTGTAACCCCACATGTCAGTAAGTAATGCAGTATTCTGACTGGAGACATATATTGTAACCCAACATGTCAGTAACTAATGCAGTATTCTGACTTGAGACATATATCAACCCACACGGCAGTATCTAAAGCAGTAGCCTGACTATAAACACAGATTGTAACCAGGCATGGCAGTAACTACAGCAGTAGCCTGACTGTAAACATATATTGTAACCAGACATGGCAGTAACTACAGCAGTAGCCTGACTATAAACACACATTGTAACCAGACATGGCAGTAACTACAGCAGTAGCCTGACTATAAACACAGATTGTAACCAGACATGGCAGTAACTACAGCAGTAGCTGAATTATAATTAGGACTATTTATCATTGTTGTCTTGATATTTCTCCATATCTCAACTTCTTCCTCTTTTACCTTGCAGTGTGGATGTGAAGAAGAAACAGAGGAAGAGTGCCAGTCTAAAGGCTTCATATAATGATATTCCCATAGACTATGTTATTCCCGCTGTCCATCGTTTAATAGTCCGTCGATTCTTCGGGTTTTATTGTGTCTGTACACCATTGCCTGTTGTGGTATAGTGTCAGTTGATAGCCTAGTTATGTGGCCGAACCCTTTACTGTTTTCTAATGAAATCTAGCGCCACTATAATCCTTAGCGAGCAATAAGTCCTGATTTCTGCATTTATGATTTTGTCTCTTCCTGATGTATTGAGTATTCTTCTCAGGAATCTTACTTCGTTGCTGTCATTGTTCTTTCATCTTTTCCCGCCATTGTCCAGACTTGACATTGGTAGCATATAGTTGGTAGACAGATTATGTTGTAGAGTTCTTTGTTCTGTAACTAAAAGGGTATAAAAAGGCGCTTGAGACAAAACAGCCAGTACATGTGCTTCAAGTGCCAACACTATCGGAAATCGACCGCCAACGAGCCATTGGTATGTTGGAGTCCGGTATGAGTTCGCAAACCATCGCCAGAAGGATGAAATGTCACCGTAGCACTATTGTACGTCTCAATGAACGTTACCAGAAGGATGAAATGTCACCGTGGCACTATTGTACGTCTCAATGAACGTTACCAGAAGGATGAAATGTCACCGTAGGACTATTGTACGTCTCAATGAACGTTACCAGAAGGATGAAATGTCACCGTAGGACTATTGTACGTCTCAATGAACGTTACCAGAAGGATGAAATGTCACCGTAGCACTATTGTACGTCTCAATGAACGTTACCAGAAGGATGAAATGTCACCGTAGCACTATTGTACGTCTCAATGAACGTTACCAGAAGGATGAAATGTCACCGTGGCACTATTGTACGTCTCAATGAACGTTACCAGAAGGATGAAATGTCACCGTAGGACTATTGTACGTCTCAATGAACGTTACCAGAAGGATGAAATGTCACCGTAGGACTATTGTACGTCTCAATGAACGTTACCAGAAGGATGAAATGTCACCGTAGCACTATTGTACGTCTCAATGAACGTTACCAGAAGGATGAAATGTCACCGTAGCACTATTGTACGTCTCAATGAACGTTACCAGAAGGATGAAATGTCACCGTAGCACTATTGTACGTCTCAATGAACGTTACCAGAAGGATGAAATGTCACCGTAGCACTATTGTACGTCTCAATGAACGTTACCAGAAGGATGAAATGTCACCGTAGCACTATTGTACGTCTCAATGAACGTTACCAGAAGGATGAAATGTCACCGTGGCACTATTGTACGTCTCAATGAACGTTACCAGAAGGATGAAATGTCACCGTGGCACTATTGTACGTCTCAATGAACGTTACCAGAAGGATGAAATGTCACCGTAGCACTATTGTACGTCTCAATGAACGTTACCAGAAGGATGAAATGTCACCGTAGCACTATTGTACGTCTCAATGAACGTTACCAAAAGGATGAAATGTCACCGTAGCACTATTGTACGTCTCAATGAACGTTACCAGAAGGATGAAATGTCACCGTAGCACTATTGTACGTCTCAATGAACGTTACCAGAAGGATGAAATGTCACCGTAGCACTATTGTACGTCTCAATGAACGTTACCAGAAGGATGAAATGTCACCGTAGCACTATTGTACGTCTCAATGAACGTTACCAGAAGGATGAAATGTCACCGTGGCACTATTGTACGTCTCAATGAACGTTACCAGAAGGATGAAATGTCACCGTGGCACTATTGTACGTCTCAATGAACGTTACCAGAAGGATGAAATGTCACCGTGGCACTATTGTACGTCTCAATGAACGTTACCAGAAGGATGAAATGTCACCGTGGCACTATTGTACGTCTCAATGAACGTTACCAGAAGGATGAAATGTCACCGTGGCACTATTGTACGTCTCAATGAACGTTACCAGAAGGATGAAATGTCACCGTAGCACTATTGTACGTCTCAATGAACGTTACCAGAAGGATGAAATGTCACCGTAGCACTATTGTACGTCTCAATGAACGTTACCAGAAGGATGAAATGTCACCGTAGCACTATTGTACGTCTCAATGAACGTTACCAGAAGGATGAAATGTCACCGTAGCACTATTGTACGTCTCAATGAACGTTACCAGAAGGATGAAATGTCACCGTAGCACTATTGTACGTCTCAATGAACGTTACCAGAAGGATGAAATGTCACCGTAGCACTATTGTACGTCTCAATGAACGTTACCAGAAGGATGAAATGTCACCGTAGCACTATTGTACGTCTCAATGAACGTTACCAGAAGGATGAAATGTCACCGTAGCACTATTGTACGTCTCAATGAACGTTACCAGAAGGATGAAATGTCACCGTAGCACTATTGTACGTCTCAATGAACGTTACCAGAAGGATGAAATGTCACCGTAGCACTATTGTACGTCTCAATGAACGTTACCAGAAGGATGAAATGTCACCGTAGCACTATTGTACGTCTCAATGAACGTTACCAGAAGGATGAAATGTCACCGTAGCACTATTGTACGTCTCAATGAACGTTACCAGAAGGATGAAATGTCACCGTAGCACTATTGTACGTCTCAATGAACGTTACCAGAAGGATGAAATGTCACCGTAGCACTATTGTACGTCTCAATGAACGTTACCAGAAGGATGAAATGTCACCGTAGCACTATTGTACGTCTCAACGAACGTTACCAGAAGGATGAAATGTCACCGTAGCACTATTGTACGTCTCAATGAACGTTACCAGAAGGATGAAATGTCACCGTAGCACTATTGTACGTCTCAATGAACGTTACCAGAAGGATGAAATGTCACCGTAGCACTATTGTACGTCCTCAATGAACGTTACCAGAAGGATGAAATGTCACCGTAGCACTATTGTACGTCTCAATGAACGTTACCAGAAGGATGAAATGTCACCGTAGCACTATTGTACGTCTCAATGAACGTTACCAGAAGGATGAAATGTCACCGTAGCACTATTGTACGTCTCAATGAACGTTACCAGAAGGATGAAATGTCACCGTAGCACTATTGTACGTCTCAATGAACGTTACCAGAAGGATGAAATGTCACCGTAGCACTATGGACGTCTCAATGAACGTTACCAGAGGATGAAATGTCACCGTAGCACTATTGTACGTCTCAATGAACGTTACCAGAAGGATGAAATGTCACCGTAGCACTATTGTACGTCTCAATGAACGTTACCAGAAGGATGAAATGTCACCGTAGCACTATTGTACGTCTCAATGAACGTTACCAGAAGGATGAAATGTCACCGTAGCACTATTGTACGTCTCAATGAACGTTACCAGAAGGATGAAATGTCACCGTAGGCACTATTGTACGTCTCAATGAACGTTACCAGAAGGATGAAATGTCACCGTAGGCACTATTGTACGTCTCAATGAACGTTACCAGAAGGATGAAATGTCACCGTAGGCACTATTGTACGTCTCAATGAACGTTACCAGAAGGATGAAATGTCACCGTAGCACTATTGTACGTCTCAATGAACGTTACCAGAAGGATGAAATGTCACCGTAGCACTATTGTACGTCTCAATGAACGTTACCAGAAGGATGAAATGTCACCGTAGCACTATTGTACGTCTCAATGAACGTTACCAGAAGGATGAAATGTCACCGTGGCACTATTGTACGTCTCAATGAACGTTACCAGAAGGATGAAATGTCACCGTAGCACTATTGTACGTCTCAATGAACGTTACCAGAAGGATGAAATGTCACCGTAGGCACTATTGTACGTCTCAATGAACGTTACCAGAAGGATGAAATGTCACCGTAGCACTATTGTACGTCTCAATGAACGTTACCAGAAGGATGAAATGTCACCGTAGCACTATTGTACGTCTCAATGAACGTTACCAGAAGGATGAAATGTCACCGTGGCACTATTGTACGTCTCAATGAACGTTACCAGAAGGATGAAATGTCACCGTAGCACTATTGTACGTCTCAATGAACGTTACCAGAAGGATGAAATGTCACCGTAGCACTATTGTACGTCTCAATGAACGTTACCAGAAGGATGAAATGTCACCGTAGCACTATTGTACGTCTCAATGAACGTTACCAGAAGGATGAAATGTCACCGTAGCACTATTGTACGTCTCAATGAACGTTACCAGAAGGATGAAATGTCACCGTAGCACTATTGTACGTCTCAATGAACGTTACCAGAAGGATGAAATGTCACCGTGGCACTATTGTACGTCTCAATGAACGTTACCAGAAGGATGAAATGTCACCGTAGCACTATTGTACGTCTCAATGAACGTTACCAGAAGGATGAAATGTCACCGTAGGCACTATTGTACGTCTCAATGAACGTTACCAGAAGGATGAAATGTCACCGTAGCACTATTGTACGTCTCAATGAACGTTACCAGAAGGATGAAATGTCACCGTGAGCACTATTGTACGTCTCAATGAACGTTACCAGAAGGATGAAATGTCACCGTAGCACTATTGTACGTCTCAATGAACGTTACCAGAAGGATGAAATGTCACCGTAGCACTATTGTACGTCTCAATGAACGTTACCAGAAGGATGAAATGTCACCGTAGCACTATTGTACGTCTCAAGGAACGTTACCAGAAGGATGAAATGTCACCGTAGCACTATTGTACGTCTCAAGGAACGTTACCAGAAGGATGAAATGTCACCGTAGCACTATTGTACGTCTCAAGGAACGTTACCAGAAGGATGAAATGTCACCGTGGCACTATTGTACGTCTCAATGAACGTTACCAGAAGGATGAAATGTCACCGTGGCACTATTGTACGTCTCAATGAACGTTACCAGAAGGATGAAATGTCACCGTGGCACTATTGTACGTCTCAATGAACGTTACCAGAAGGATGAAATGTCACCGTGGCACTATTGTACGTCTCAATGAACGTTACCAGAAGGATGAAATGTCACCGTAGCACTATTGTACGTCTCAATGAACGTTACCAGAAGGATGAAATGTCACCGTAGCACTATTGTACGTCTCAATGAACGTTACCAGAAGGATGAAATGTCACCGTAGCACTATTGTACGTCCTCAATGAACGTTACCAGAAGGATGAAATGTCACCGTAGCACTATTGTACGTCTCAATGAACGTTACCAGAAGGATGAAATGTCACCGTAGCACTATTGTACGTCTCAATGAACGTTACCAGAAGGATGAAATGTCACCGTAGCACTATTGTACGTCTCAATGAACGTTACCAGAAGGATGAAATGTCACCGTGGCACTATTGTACGTCTCAATGAACGTTACCAGAAGGATGAAATGTCACCGTAGCACTATTGTACGTCTCAATGAACGTTACCAGAAGGATGAAATGTCACCGTAGCACTATTGTACGTCTCAATGAACGTTACCAGAAGGATGAAATGTCACCGTAGCACTATTGTACGTCTCAATGAACGTTACCGAACTATTGGCAGTGCCGGTGTTATACTGTTGTTTACGTAACGTCGATAGATGTGGCTCGTTGAACAAGGACAACAGTTGACAACTTCAGAATGTCCACAGCAAAATGACTCCAACACCGAATCTTCGCAGAATTGACATGACCATAATGTTGATGTGAGTCTATTCCTTGCCCATAATTACAGATTAGTTTTAAGCTGGAACTAGTTGTTCGCTCAGAGACCACCACATGTATAATTACAAGGTACACAGTGTGTACCTGCCAAAAATATAAGGCACTGCCAAACTTCCGACGCAGTGAAACAGTTAATTGGTTCAAAAGTGTGTACTATATTATACAATAAGAAAAGTAATGTATGGATTAATATAAGACAGCAAAAAACAAATAAGTATTGTTTGATTGCTTAAAAGCCAGAGAGCTTCCACGGAAATAGGCAATGTGAAATGTATAAATGTGTTTGTATAATAAAATAATCAATGTACCTTTTTTTTTTTTTTGCATATCCTTTACAGGACTCGCTGTCAACGCCAGCATCTTTCAGCTGTATGTTGATTTCTTGGCAATATTACGCTCAGTAGTTTGCCATTGCTTTCTGAGCGGCCGGCTCACATACCCTGTAAGTTACCGATGCGATTCGAACCACTGCTGATTCTCACCGTCATCACGTTACCTACGAGAGTATACGAGATTACGGAGAAAAGTCGCTAACCTCTAAGCCACGAAGCCGGCAATCACTGTATCAGTTGTATGAATAAATAGCTATCGTTATCTCCATTGCTGGCCTTGATATGAATTTAGATTATATTTATTTCTCCTCAACGCCTCATTTCCTGTAGTACAGTGTTTTTAAACGTTATATTAATGTTACATGGATTAATTCAAAAACAGAAATAGAAATCAAAATATTAGTGAACAGTGAGACTAATATTTTGAAATATGAATTCATCATCGTGTAGCTTGTCAAATCGCGTAGGTGATCATGCACTACATTATCGGCATATTACATGAACGCATGTCTACCAGCGAGTTAATGAGTGTACGGTGAGATCAAGAAGGGAAATGGCAGCAAGTTAGACAGAATAAACTCCTGGAAGGTCATTTCGAGCACAGCATTCAAAAGTTACGTTCACTCGAGGACCTAGATACTTGTGAAGAATGGCTACAAATGTAAGCAACATGCAGTATGTACTTGTTAGTATGCGTCACGACTAGAGACACAGATTGTAACCCTACATGGCAGTAATTAAAGCACTAAACTGACTGAAGACATAGATTGTTATGAGAAGAAATAAACAACAAGCAAGATTGAGAGGAAAGAAAAAGCGAAGACAGAGAAGTAAATATCCAAATGGCTTGGTAACGTGGCAAGGTCGAGACTGCCTACGGTTAACACCAAGGCACATGATGATGAACTTACTCTCTACAGGTAATTAAACTATATACCTCTCTTTCTAGCCCATATAACTTACTCCATATAGCCCCATGTAGCTGTATGCCTCTCTATGTCGGTATGTGTCTATGTATCTCTGTGTGTGTGTGTGTGTTTGTGTGTGTGTGTGTGTGTGTGTGTGAGAGAGAGAGAGTATTAGGTACATCTGTGCGGATATCATTTTATAGCGACACACCACCTTCTGCCTTTTAGATTAAACAAATAGCCAAAAAAGTATACCAACTTGCCAAAATTAAAAATTTCCTTGACGAAAAACACAAGAAAGATATTCTATACTTCTCATATACAAACACATATTGATTACTGCTCCACAGTCTGGGATGGATGCTCCAAATCAATAACAAAACGCCTATATTCACTCCAGAAAAGGGCAGTGCGTTTAATTAATGGTGAAAAGCTTACCGACAATTCTAACCTATATAAACGTCTCCGGTTACTGCCACTCCACAAGCGCCTGCTTTTTAATAAGACCAAACTAATTCACAAAATCCTATTTCAAAATGCTCCAAGCTACCTTTGGCCATTGTTTAAATATAACGCTAGACATAGCGAACGACTAAATATACTTCATGTCCCTAAACCTAGGATAGACTTATATAAAACAAGCTTAGCATACTCTGCCGCTCAGTTGTGGAACAATCTTCCACAAGAAATCAAAGACACCACCAATCATGATACATACATTCGCAACCTGTTTGAACACTACCTTAGTACAGACTACATGCCCCCATAACAAATAACACAAAATAGACAATAATGGTAACTTATCTCAAACGACAACTAGCCAAAAACATTCCCTTATGTATGGCACGTTACACCCTCCTTAGGTATTTATAATGCCCATGTTAAACACTGCCTCAGTGAGTCATTTGTTATTGATTATTTTTCATGCGTTTTAATGTTCTTTTGTTGTCAAAAGTTGCTTCATAAGTGATGTTGAATGAAAGAATGTATGAGAGGAAATAGAGAAGAAGGGCAGAATGTCAGACGGGCCTGCGTGCCCAATTCTTAACCCTTTGAAAATAAAGACTTATTATTATTATTATTATTATAGATGGTTTTGCAACGTGTTTTCAGTTGCCCTAAACTTTCCCTTATAACCGTTCTATGCTATTCAAGCTAATTGCACTGCTCTTTACATACAACGACAATGAATCTCCGAATGCCAACCAAATTCGGAAGAACTTTGAGGCAGCAGAAATATGCTTTCATAGACAATTGTTGCGGTCAGACACTGCCAGAACCACTAACAAACCAAGAGGCATACAACTTGTATATCGTTGATTGGTCAGCCAACGGGAAGAATAGTATGGGAGGACATCGTAACCACTGGAATAATAAGCGGTAAAGGAGGCACAGACAGAACAATCGAACTAATGTTGGGTAGACTAAGAAGTTATCGTGGAGTAATCTCATCTGTGGAGCTGATTCAGAGCACCAAGCTGGGAGATCTGGGCAGAGACATGATCGTCTGCGTCAATCAAGGCACATGATCATGACTATTATGATTGTTGTTTTTATATTTTCCACTATCTCATCTTGTTCCTCTTATACCTTGCGGCGTCGAGGTGAACGGGAGAGTGTCCGTTTATGGACTTCATATATTGAAATGCAAATGGACTCTGTTATTACAAGGTCGGCCTATTCTTCTGGCTCCATTTGGTCTGTACATCGTTGCTTACTGTAGTGCACTGTTAGCTGGTAGCTGAGTTATATGGCTGAACCCGTTCATTTGCTATTTTCGTTTGAAATCTAGTGCTGACATAACATTTCCTTTAGTCTTATTTTCTCTCTTCTTGATACATGAAGATTTATGGTCAGGAATCTGATTACCGCTGTTGTCATTTTTGTTTTCTCTATTTCTGTCATTGTGCAGGTTTGGCACTGTGCGCATATAAATGGTAGACATTTTGTGTTGTAGTGTTATTTTTCATTATCTGCTGACACGTGTTTGTTCTACAGTATTGGTGCCATTTGTCCATAGAGTGGGTGTGCCTTATTGCATCTATATTCAAACTCATCTGCTGAGCTCTCACTTATCTTCCAACAATGTGATGCTAATATATGGACAATCACTTATAAGGCTAGGGGTTGAAGCGTGGGGTTAACATCCCCACCTTTGTAAAAACCATATTTAGTACGAAACAGATACATGAGCCTCGAATTCTGACTGACTTATCTGGACAACGACCTTGGACCGTGTGTCAAAGACTCGACCGCATCCCCTTCGCCAGGAAGAGCAGTCAATCATGAAGAGACCAGGAGGGGATACGGTGCCCGAGGGAAGGGAATGGGAGATGAGGTAATAAGAGTTGGGTGACCATTCCCTCATGAGACACGCAGGCGGTGTTCAGAGAGTTAGCACTCTAATCACGATAACATCACGCCTCGTGGTAGCCACAGAGAAGTTGAGTATACACTCAACGTACCACGTCTGCCATCAGCGTGCCATGTGAGGCAACACGCACCAAGGTTAAGGTCAATCCCCGTGGTGTGTGACGAAGGAATGAAAGATTGGCAGACGGCCGGACGGACTTGTAGTGTTCACCTCGTTAGAGTAGCGATAGGGGTATTTGTGTTTATTTGTGTAGAAAGTTAGCATAGGGGTAGCAGCTCGTGATAGATAATACTGTGGCTGTATGTTGTGTGTTTCAATAGCGACTGTTCACTGCTTGTAGCGAGCCAACGGCAATAAATGTACCATTTAATTTCCTCGCACACGACTTGCAAGTTTTCTTGTATGGTGTGCCAGAAGTACCCGATGATGCCTGTCAGTTGAGTTGTTGACAGGCAAGGGTAATTGTGGTGTCAGAAGTGAAGCTTGAACGTAAGTTCAAGCTAATCCACTCATCCACGGGCTCTGGACTAGGGTTTAATTTTTGTAGTGACGGTAATTTGTGCAAACGAGTGCAATTTGCGGGCTAGAAATATGCCTATCGTGACGAAATATAGTGTTTAATTGTGTTTATTTAGTGAAATCGTGTATTCTGCAAAGCTGTAAGTATTAATATTCTTGCTTTCTTATATTTATTTATGTAGTTACCAATTCATTCTTGAATAAGCACCAAACATGATTCAGGGCGGAGCGATACACCGCCAGCCGACAATATCGATTTTTGGAAACTAAAAATAGCACTGTGCTGTAAATAGCGCTGTGACGTGGAGTGATTGACAAAAAGTTGGTCTGCGTCATTAGCATAAAGCAATCAAATGTTAACAAGATCGCTTAGCGGCTGCCCGCCTGAATCTGTGCTTTATATCGTTTATTATTTATTTATTTGAATTACTAAATGAATATATTTATTTATTTAAACATTATTATGTTATTTTTATTCATTTAAAAGCAGTTATTCATAATTTTGGTTCTACTTTTTCTTTGTTTACCGTCACGAAGGAACTATTTTTTGCCGAGCAGAGGCGACTTGGCTGCACAACGCTTGCAGAAATTAACTAGGTTAGTAACGATAGGCAGTTACTGTTAGAACAAAGACAGGACAGTGACATTAAAGTTAATTAATACATATTCTAATTGTTCGTGAGTCTGTCATTGTCTAAGTCATTGTCCTTAGTTGTCGAGTAAATCATATCGTGCAGTAGGCGTGTTTACTGCTGCCTTGCATATCAGACGGCAAACAACAGCTGAGTACTTACGCCGGTGTGCCAAATATAGTGTCCTACTTACGAAACGTGTCTCCACCCGAAGGTACCAAACAAGGTGACAGGTGTCAACGGAGCTTACGTTCCCTGATTCTCGGGAACATTAAGTTGAGTATACCTATATTTTTGGCATGCATTGTGATTAATAGTGCATCTCTTTTTCAGCGTGTGATACACTAGCATATTTTTGTGCTCTGATTTTCCAACATAGAAATTTGGTTCAGCATAGAAACTAAAAATACAATTGAGAGTCCTCGACGAGGAACAAATATAGAACATCAGAGATAAATATTTGAATAAACAAATCAGTGTAGGTAAACGCTAGCCAATTACCAAATAACATGGCGACTTTAAGTGACTTTATAAAAGATGGTAAAGAGCTACAATACACAGGTAAAGAGCTACAACAATATGCTGATCAGAAATTTAAAGAAGCAAAAGATGCTGAGACAGCTGAACGTATAAGAAAAGAGAATGCAGAAAGAGACGAACGCGCACGAGAAAGAGAACAAGAAAGACAGCATCAAAAAGAGATGGCACAACTAGCTGAGATAACAAAACAAAAACAGCTAGAAGATGACAAACAGATTAAGCAAAAAGAATTAGAAATTAAACAACAACAGTTAGAACATGATAAGACAGTTAAACAACAACAGTTAGAACATGATAAGGAGATGAAACAGAAGCAGTTAGATCAGGAGAAAGAAATAAGACAAAGGGAATTAGATCTAAAGCAAAAAGAAATAGATGTTAAGGAAAAACAAATTCAAATAGAATCAGAGACACAGTTAAAGATGCAAAGCATGGATGTAGACTCACACGCAGAGATCTCTGCCACTAAATTAAGAAGTCAACAAGAAGAAAATAAGTTCAACAAATACAAAAATATTATCAAACCATACTGTAAAGATGATTCCATATCAGCCTGGACAGAGAATGTAGAGTATCAATTTAAATATCACCAAGTTCCTTTAGATATGTGGGCTCCTATTTACATGAAGAATCTAAGTGGTGAGCCCCTTAAAGTAATAGAATCTATTCCTATTGAACTTAGATCTAGCTATCAATACATCCATGATAGGATTATGCAGCACTTTTTACTTGATGCCCCTGGGTATCAGGTTCAGTTCTCAAATTTAAAACCTAAACCTAGTGAAACTTTTATAGATTATTTTTCAAATATGCAGAGTGTACTAAACAGGTGGCTTAAAGCAGCTAACATAGGTAAAGACTTTGATAGATTAAAAAACCTAATAGCTATGGACAAGGTTATATCTACTATACCTTCTCCTTTTGCTAAGTTTTTGCAGCAGTCAGACATTGAGAACATCGAGCAGTTCGAAAAAAAGGCTCAGCATATTTTTCTTCTAACAGAGAGAATTTTAAGACCTCAAGTGACTCTGAAATAGTTTCCTTTGTGAAAGACCAACCCAAAAACTATCAGAGCAACGGAAAACATTTTCAGAAATATGACAAGAAAGACAGAAAAGTGTCAAAATGTATTTATTGTCAACAGATGCATGACACTTATTCTATGTGCGACAAATCGCCGAACTATCCGGCGCATCTTGAAAATGTTATCAAGAAGCAGCAAAATAAAAGATCGGCATACAGGCGGGCAATCAAATGTTTTTTTTTGTTCCTGCTATGGCCATTATTCTAATAAGTGCCTTGGCCGCCAACGTATGAAAGCTAACAATGCTATTTTGATTGACACCTCTTCAGATAGTGGTAGTGAGTATGAGTGTGAGAGTGAAAATAAAACTGAGGTTGACTTGCCTTTCAACCAAGCTGAGGATGTGTGTGGTGCAAACGATATGTTAAGCTTTGACAGCTGTGAACGATGTCACCAGTTCCATGCAGACGGAAAGCTAGAGTGTGGACATACAGTACCATGCTCATCCGAAAGTGTAAATGTAGCACTAGCCTCCAGAGTCAATTTGGTGTTCCACAATGCAATGGTCAATAATGTACCATGCCAATGTTTGCTGGATAGTGGCAGCACCCTTATTGGTCTTCGAAAAGAACTAGTGAGTCCGGGTGATTACACAGGTGACACTGTGAAATGCCGAACCTTTTCGGGTAACGTTGAGATTTACCCTTTGGCAAAAGCCCACATTAATACTCCTTTTCTTTCGGGTACCTTTACTTGTGCAATACTTGACAACCCTTGTACTGATTTAATTTTGGGGTGCTTACCCCAACTGAAACAATGTACTAGTGATGAAATAGTTGCATGGGAGAAATTAAATGCAGCTAAGGCAACAACCAGAGTTGACACTTCAAAACATCATGACCCATTACAAGATGAGACACTACTGATGCTTTTTCCAACCAGCACAGATGACACAAACACACAGAAATTTATACACCAGCAGAAATCTGATCTTAATGTGTCTCCATATTTAAACTTAATGAAACAAAGAGCCAAAATCACCAAACATACATCAGTGTTCTCTAGATTGAAGAATGGCATTTCAACTAGATGTCATACTACAGGTAACCATGAACAGGTGTTACCTGAACAACACCGTTTAACTGTGCTAAAGAATGCACATAAAATACCGTGTGCTGGTCATCTGGCATACAACAATAACAGGCCAGGTTTTTTCAATAATATAAAATTATTTTGTCATAATGTATTTGCTTGTAATGTCTGTCAACAATTAGTACGAAAGTTTAAGGGTGGACATCCTACAGCTGAAGTACAACCCTCTACACTGGCACCCAAGCCATTTGATAGAGGAAGGGTCAGTTCTACCACAAGCACACAAACAAAGGTGCGAAAACAAGTGATCTTGAACTTGATCAAGACAGATTTAGGCTACTTCCATACAAACGAAATGGCAAGGACCATTCAAGGTGGTACATAACCATGGTACATGTTGACGATGGAATATCGATAAACAGACACTTAAAGATATTCCATGTCAACATGTTGAAACTTTACTTTTCACAACAAGACACATAAGTAGAGACAGACAAACATAGTGCATCCACACCTAGTAATCAAACGACAGACATACACAACGCAACTACACTAGTTAGCGAGACTGGCAAATCCGACAAGATGCATACATGTAGTGAGCTTACAGGATACGCATGATATATGTTTCCATACGGATGACTGGACAACACACTGACTGAAACGAAGACATGTCTGTGACAGAGTGCGACTCTTCGGTCTCACTGTCAAACCGAGCAAAGTCGAATTAGGCCTAAAAGAAATGCATTTTTGGTTTATGTCATTTCTCAAGGTCAACCAAAGACTGGCCTGAAAATTAGTACCAAAATTATGAATCTGACCATGTCTAACAGAAAGAAACAGGTCAGAAGCCTTTTGGGATTAGTAAATTAATCAGAAATTATAATTCTATATTCCAATGTTTTAAAAGCATTTGTAAAATGAAATGTCAAAGATGCATTATTAATTTCTGCATTGTCAAAATTGAAAATTGTTTTTAGTAATGTACCAATCCTTCGCTTGCCTAACCCGAGGCTCGTTTATTATCTTAGGACAGATGCCAGCAGGATCTCCATCGCTGCAGTCCTAGGCCAATTTTATGAGGGCATCTTCCATCCGATTTGCTACGTGAGCCGTAAGATCACACCTGCCGAGTCCAGATATTCTATATCAGAGTTGGAAGCCCTAAGCGTCATCTATGCGGTGAGGAAGCTCCATCGATTTCTGGCGGGTGTGCACTTCATTGTCCAGACCGACAATTCTCCCATCACGGTCATCCAGAGTGGTGTGCATCGAAATGACCGGATATACAGGTGGTCTCTTATTTTACAAAACTATACATTTAGTATAGAACATATCAAGGGTAAAGATAACATTCTGGCTGATACCCTTAGTAGACCATCTGGGGTAGAAATACCTGAAATCCCACATATAAATGTAGAGTGATAGTTAGTACATGAATAGATTATATTATTCTATGTAAAATAGGTTACATATACATCAACATTATGTGCTTAATCATGTACCAAGAACAGTGAACTATCATGTGTCCGTAGACATCAAGTGAAGAACTGTGCTGCAAAACGTAGATATCACCATGTGAAATATGACAGCTCATTACCAACTAAGCTCCATTCCGGTGTATCATTGGTGTGAAGCGAAGAAAACAGTGTCAGAACAATGCTTAATTACAGACACGAAAAGACTGAGCTACGACACCAGCGAACTCTACACGTGCACTACCGATAGAACACTAGTATGACTGTGCAATGTATTTCAGATACCCAGGCAAAGTGTGTAGATATATTATGCCTATACAACCAATGTACAAACATGAAGGCAACAACTAACCTGAGGTAGCTGAATAACATGTATATAAACTTAATGTGATATGTAATATAATATTTTAAGATAATGACAAAATAGATGTAGGTTAGGGAAATATAATAGTTCTCATTTATTTTAATAGAATAGTTATTACAGTAATTAACCCATTTACTTAACTTAATTGTAACGTAAAATATTAGTTTAGATATAACAAGAGATAATTATAAATTAAATTAAATTTATGATAAGAATAGGACCATTTAGATTATTACATTTCATTTACCTTCAGTTTAGTTTAGTTTATTCCATCTTAATGAAACCATACCATCTATTAAACATTACCATTTATTAGTATCATCATTTTACATCAGAATAGGTTAAAAAGAGTAGATAAGTGAACATACATCATTTACACCATTTAGATTAACAACATCACTCATATAATTCCATTGTACATGTAAAAACATTATTTAGCATAGTATTTAGAAAATTACATAATTTGTGTTCACATCATCCATGTAATTAAGGTATATAACTCACATCACATCCATTACATGTAAATAGTTAGATTACATCCCTTAGATTAGAGAAACATAACGATTAACATACACACATCACATAATTAACAGGACAAAAGTGTATTTAACACATTAAATACTTATTGATAGAATTAGTATTATTATGTTAGAATGTATAGTTTTAATGTCAGTGTAATATAGTGGATGATGAGACCAAGGGAACAAACCATCAACCCTTTCTCATCGTGTAAATATATTGTAAATACATGACTCGTGCAGCGATTTTCGCACAATCAGTGAGCTCAAATTTCTCAAACTGAGCCAAACCTGTACAGTGTCACTCCAAGGTTTTTAAATAATCAGCAGAATTAGTGTGGAAGGATAATAGATGTGTGACAGAATTAAGGGTGAAAGCAATATGACAGAAGTGTGAAAGTGAGAGCGAATGGAAAATAGACGGAAGAGAGTGAGATTGGTCAGCGAATTCTTCTGCTGCCGGGTTCGAAATTTAATATTTGTCTGTGTTACTGTTGGTTTTCGTTAGTGAAAATGTCGAAGTGTGAATGTATGTCGGTAATAGTTTAGAACTTAGATTACAGTATTTTGAGTGTCATAACAAGGGAATGTAGTCACGAATTAGTGTTATATCTGTTTGTGGCCGCATTTAACCAAATTGTGACATTTAAAAAACTAACATACCTACACATAGGACTTAGAAACATAGTTTAGAAGTTAAATTAGTAAGTTAATTACATCCAAACACGCAAACAACCAGAAAAACAAACATATAAATTACATACACTTTTTGTAGATCAAAGGGAGATAACTTCGGGTCAGGGGACATAATAGACAACGAAGAACTATCTTAACAGTGCAATAGAACTTTACACGCGGAAGCGATGGAGGTAAAGCCTGTCGCACACACTCTTGTATAATGGTTGTTAAATATTATATGGGGGACATGAAGCAATTCATGTGTTGACCCTAAGAAAGTCAACTTTGTATGGGTAGTAAGTTAATTTACTATGTGAGGGCAGGTCTTATAAGACAACGGTCCGGTTCAGACATACCTCTAATAAATATAATATAGCATGTTAGAAAAGGGCTCACGCCAACCAGACAAGTTTGTGGCGATTGCCAGTAGCCACGTAAAGTTTTGCTACATTGTGACAATAGTCAGTGGAAGTCTATTACTTTACCCAAAACCAGGTTACCTAGAGTCTTTGACAAAAATTAGAGACACTAATTTTTTATAACCTCTTGCGTCACAACCAATGAGTGAAAGTTGATGACGCAACACAGGAGGGGTGGGTGTGTGTCAAAGACTCGACCGCATCCCCTTCGCCAGGAAGAGCAGTCAATCATGAAGAGACCAGGAGGGGATACGGTGCCCGAGGGAAGGGAATGGGAGATGAGGTAATAAGAGTTGGGTGACCATTCCCTCATGAGACACGCAGGCGGTGTTCAGAGAGTTAGCACTCTAATCACGATAACATCACGCCTCGTGGTAGCCACAGAGAAGTTGAGTATACACTCAACGTACCACGTCTGCCATCAGCGTGCCATGTGAGGCAACACGCACCAAGGTGAAGGTCAATCCCCGTGGTGTGTGACGAAGGAATGAAAGATTGGCAGACGGCCGGACGGACTTGTAGTGTTCACCTCGTTAGAGTAGCGATAGGGGTATTTGTGTTTATTTGTGTAGAAAGTTAGCATAGGGGTAGCAGCTCGTGATAGATAATACTGTGGCTGTATGTTGTGTGTTTCAATAGCGACTGTTCACTGCTTGTAGCGAGCCAACGGCAATAAATGTACCATTTAATTTCCTCGCACACGACTTGCAAGTTTTCTTGTATGGTGTGCCAGAAGTACCCGATGATGCCTGTCAGTTGAGTTGTTGACAAACGTTAAAGAACTTTTGAGATTTGGAACATGGAATGTACGGACTGTCAGGGTCTTAAACCTGGCTCGTTATACCTAACACATGTGAGACAGTACAAGTACAACGTGATTTGACTTGAGACACAACGACACGAAGTTTCAATGGATTTATTTACAGATCACACAATACGATCTAGAGATGATCATTACAATACATAAGTTATAACAATACACTTACAGGCAAACCCACAGCTTACAGTCTATCTCACAAGATGTACAAGCACTCGACTTTCGGGCACAGAACTACATAAAGCCTTTCTCTCTCCATACGTCCAGTCGAGTCCGAGTCCCAGAGCTGTCTGGCTATTTCTCGCAACGCGCCTTCCCACCTGAAGTGGCTTCACGAGGCCTGCGTGCGTCCTGCTTTGTCCTTGCCTGACCGCTGGCTGTCTCGTCAGCCAGCAACCTCGCAGGCAGGTAACTAATACTCGCCTGGCGGGCGTAACGATGTTACGGCATCCCCGCTAGGGACTATTCGCCTGGCGGGCGTAACGATGTCCCTGCATCTCTGTTGGCAATACTTTAGACTCTGACATGCTCACCCGGGGCTTCTTCATGAAAGATGTCATCTTTTATGTACACTGTATATACATGCCGGGTTAATATTTTAACCTTGTCAGAGTCGACCCTTCTGTTGTTATATACATTGGTATAGAAATACATACGAATACATATCTCGGCATAGAAACACATATGAAATGGACGTTGTATTTTAAGACATGTGGTGTTCAACCTTAACACTTGTCAAGTTTCATCCTCTCGATGGCTGATTACCTTAATTGCATTATTGACCCAGTCAGATCGGTAGTAACAGCTTCCCAAGCAACTACCTCGCAGCCTCTAAAAAAAAGTAATAATATGCTTTTTGAAACAAAAAAACATCTGGCAAGACCGTAATACGGCTTTATATAAGCCGCATTCAACGCTTAAACTCTGACCTCATTTTGCCAGGAGCTCTTGTGTCGGTCTGCAATGTCGGTAACACTATACCATGCCCAGTAGATGGCTTCTTGGCGTGTTAACAATCTGGCAACAACATGGCTATTTATATACAACACATAATCGCATATATTTTAATTTACCGCCCCCTTTGGGGTAATAATGTAA
>JACEFZ010008455.1:0-95000 GCA_014155875.1 Cepaea nemoralis
TTTGAGGGGGCAGTGCTGCGATTTGACTTCCCACCTATCCCTGCCTATGGGTGATGCAGTGCTGTCGACTTGACTTCCCACCATATCTCCTGCTGTATGGGTGATGCAGTGCTGTCAACTTGACTTCCCACCATATCTCCTGCTCTATGGGTGATGCAGTGCTGTCGACTTCTTCTTCTTCTTCTTCGTTCATCCGGAGTTTTTTTTCGGATGTGATTGCGTTGTGCCTGTTTACAGCAGAGCTGCGTTCTTGCGCCGTTAGGCCGACACATCCGACTTCTGCGGGCATTTGTTGACCGGGTTAACCTTCCCGGGGGTTTCTTAGGACGTTTGACTCTCACTGTTGTGGTGTTATCCCCCATCCCAGCTGGTCCATATAGAACAGCCAAAGATCCTGGTCAGCCCTCAAGGGAAGGCAGGGGCAGACCATGGGCATTCCCCGCCATCCAAGGAGGCTTCCATAATTGCAGAGCCGATACATAGCGCTCTGGTACTGGGCTCACCCAAGGAATCGTCACGTCCTGCACATGGCTGCTTAGCCTCACTTCCGTATATTGGGCCTTCCGTTCACCATAGGCTGTTCTTCCGGAAACCAGAAGTATGCAGTCTGCAGATGACATCCACACAGTGAGCTTTCGATTCGGACTTTCCACGTAATGGATTTGCTATCCAAGCAATATTCCATTTCATGCCACTAGGACACTTTTCCACCTTTTATGAAGCCCACACAATGGGCTTTTGATTCGGACTTTCCACGTAATGGATTTGCTATCCAAGCAATATTCCATTTCGTGCCACTAGGTCACTTTTCCACCTTTTATGAAGCCCACACAGCGAGCTTTCGATTCGGACTTTCCACATAATGGATTTGCTATCCAAGCAATATTCCATTTCATGCCTCTGGGTCTTCATGCACCTTTAAATGTCAACCTGTATGTAGTTAAAGTAAGCTGCGGTCAACTTGAGCTTGTTGATATCTCCATAGAGCTTGTCCTCAAATGAAGCAGGTGTGGGCCAAAATATCTTTCTCTGTTCTGCATACGTTGGGCAATCCTGCAGCAAATGTTTTGCTGTCATTTTTCCAGTTCTACAATTACATTCATCGGTATCTCCTATCTTTAGTTTATTGAACAAGTGGTATTTCAGCCTGTTATGTCCTGTGCGGACTCTGAAGATTGCTACTTGTTCTCTTCGGTCGAGTTTGTAATATGCATCATCCTTCTGATGGCCTGGATGCTCAGATTCCCATTTGGTTCTATAAGTGCTTTTTATCAACCTCTTTGCCTCATTATAGGTTATGTCTATGTCAGACTGTGGTAGTCGTCCGCCCTCTTTTGCCAGTCTGTCAGCCTCTTCGTTTCCAGGTATACTGCAATGTGATGGGATCCACTGTATTACAACTTTTTTGGATTTCTGGCATAGACCATGGAGTGCTGCTCTTAGGTCAGTTAGTTCTGTGCTGTTATTGCTCTTGAGTATTGAGACAGCTGACTTTGCATCTGTGAAGATAGCTATTTGCTTCTCTTTATTTTCCTCCATCAGGAGCATTTCTGCTGCAGTTTTCAAAGCCTCTACCTCCGCTTTGAAGTTACTTGAAAATTTTCCAGTTGCCATTGAATGTGTTTTTTTCACTCCATTTTTTAAATTTAGGAGAATTCCTCCTCCTCCATTCTCTATTGAATTTTTGGCTGATCCATCTGTATATGCATGGGTCCAATTCCTGCTTGGGTAATGTTCTTTTATGTAGTTTAGGGTTATTTCTCTTCTTTCGGTTTCATGCTGAGTGTTCTTTTTCTCAATACCAGGAATGTTTTCTATCATCTCAGGCAGTTGCTGCTGTCTCCAAGCTGGGAACTCGTGTGCATTGTGTATGGGCTTGACTGTTGATATGTTAAGTATAGGATCTGCCCTAATCCTTCGTTTTGCAGTTTCTACAAAGTTGCTACGCTTCAGTCTTCCCTTTCCAAAACCATTAAATCTGTTGTACATAGGGTGGTCTGTCAATCTTCTAAATTTTTCTGCTTGTTGCTGGGCTCTGCTATCTCTTCTATCCTGCATTGGTTGTAAACAAGTGATCTTTTCTAGTTCATTAATAGGCGTTGTCTTCAGGCTTCCAGTTATGATTCGCATTCCTTGGTTTTGGACTCTACTTATTTTGTTAAAGTTTGACTTAGCTGCTGTTGCCCAAGCTGCAATGCCATATTCCAGTACTGGCCTCACCCGTCCAGTATATAACTTCTTGAGAACTTTCTCATCTGCTCCCCACGTTGTACCAGCAAGCTTTTTCATGATTGCCATTCTCTGCCTTGCTCTTGTTCGATTTTTCTCAACCTGTGTCTTCCATGTCAGGCGACGATCAAAGGTGACTCCTAGATAGTTTGGATTTTCTTCATGGCGCAATATTTTTCCATTCTCCTGCTCTATGGGTGATGCAGTGCTGTCGACTTGACTTCCCACCATATCTCCTGCTCTATGGGTGATGTGGTGCTGTCGACTTGACTTCCCACCATATCTCCTGCTCTATGGGTGATGCAGTGCTGTCGACTTGACTTCCCACCATATCTCCTGCTCTATGGGTGATGCAGTGCTGACGACTTGGCTTCCCACCATATCTCCTGCTCTATGGGTGATGCAGTGCTGTCGACTTGACTTCCCACCATATCTCCTGCTACTCGTGTTAGGTTGAGTCGATCTTGAAAACTGAGATTTTACATATCCTCGCTAGAAGAAGACATGCCCACCACTTGTACACAATTAATACGACTCACTCTGAGTGTTAATTTGGTCGTTAGATATAGTTAGAATAGATCGTTAGATATGTTAGTTCGTAATGTTTATTTTTTTTTTTTTTAATTTAAAAATAAAAAAAAATTGCCGGCGGGGAGTCGAACCCCATTCTCTCGCGTGACAGGCGGATATACTACCGAAAACACAAAGATAGTTCTACAAACATTAATAATGTAGTCAGGCTCACACATTTTTGTGAATAGTTACTCCGTATATGCACTTTTTGTGTGTGAATAGTCAATGATCGGTGATAGAAAAAAAAATTATTTCTTCTGACATGTTTCGTATTTGTGAATAGAAATTCAAGATGGCGGCCGACGTGAATATCGATCGGCTAGGCTCAAAACGTGTGATCTGAACTAGTAAATTTAAAGACAATGCAAGTTTAAAGACTATTAATGATTTATCTATATACTTTTACTTTTTTTATCAATTAACATAGCGGAACATATTTTTGAAGTCATTTTTCATACCTTTGGAGACAATCTCGTATGAACCGGAAGTGGAGATAAAATGGACACACTTTGGAGTCCTGAAATTAGGGAAATCATGTGAATATGTTATCCCGATACACCTTCAGAAAAATGTGAATATCTCCACTTAGATTTGACATACAGACATCGCTGAGGTACCATTAGATTTGGTTTGATTGACTGATTTAGGAACCGACATCACAGCATTCGGGGCATTCCCATAAGCGCTCCGTCCCCATCCTCATCAGCCAGCGAAGAGTTCCAACACTAATAGTACCAGTAGCAATCTGATTATATGTCCGTCTCGCCTTTCCTCTGAGCGTCGAGCGTCGGCCAGACCCCCTCGTCACTCCTCGCTGTCTCATTCTTGCCAGACCATGGTGATCCATTTGCTCCTTCGAAGTGTACACGTGCTCCCACAAGGCCGCAACCACGTCTGCCTTGTCATGCATAAATACTCCACCAAGTTTTGCCGAGCCAGCCAAACTGTCCGCATGTTCATTCCCCAGCACACCGGCATGCCCAGGAGAAAAGATCCAGGCGTTACTTGCCACCCATAACCTCCGAAGTGAAGCAAGCCACTCTGCACGAAGCTTGCCTGTCCTCACTTGCCTCAGCATGCTTTCTGAGGCACACGATACAACATATAGTACAGGAAAAGATCCACCTCGTTACTCCATCCATCCATCATGTGCCATGCCGGTAAGCGTGGGCGGTCATGTTCTGCCATCTCACTCGATCACCAGAGTCGTGGATCAGCTCCGTGTTTCTGTCTCGACCATGCCACAAGGCCAAGCCATCCAGGTACTTGCTTCTAGGTCTTCCCCTTGGTCTGTTCCCCTCGATCTTACCAGTTGTCACCAAATTCTCCAATCCATTTCTTCTCATAACATACCCAAAAAATTTTGACTGTCTACGTCTAATTTCTCTAATCAATTTACGATCTTCATTTGTTTCTTGAAGGACTTGTTCATTGGTCTTTCTGGCTGTCCATGGTATTCTTTGCATTTTCCTCAGAAACCACATCTCTACAGCCATCAGATGTTTTTCAGCCTGACTGCTCATTGTCCACGCTTCACATCCATATAAAAGTACAGGTTCAATGTAGCATCTCAACACTCTTTTTCTCGTTTCAATTGACATCTTTTTATTGGTTACTACCTCGTTACTACATTAAGGCATAAGGACGGGATGAGCAGAATAAAAAGATGGAAAAAAAAAAAAAAATGACAGCAATGAAGAGAAAATGAAAATATGAAAACAATGTTGCTACTTAACTCAGAGTCCGAGACTGTACTCCTACCACGAATACGATTCCGATTTGTAGGAAGAAAAAATACTTTCCACCTCGTTCAACTAGTCTCAGTGGCGTTGTTATTGTTGTGATGGTTCTAAGTTCTGGTTATGTTTCTTTCGTCTTCTGTGTCAGTGTAAGATGATTTATAGATTTAGCTGTATTTGCGCCTATGACGTACGTCAGCTGGGGAATTGGCCGGCGAGTTCTCCTTTGTGTCAGTTTCTTACTTCTGTTCCGTTCGTTAGTGAAGGCTCCTGGCTCGCCTGTTCTCGTTTGAGTGCAGTCCTTATAAAGCTCTTTGTTTGTTGTTGTTTTTTTTTTCCTTGCTGGCTTTTCCTCTTCTTTGAAGTTATCTGGATGCGGCGATGTACTCGTCTATGCTCATGTCACTTATAGGTGTGGCGAGTAATTCCTCCATGCTTTATTTTAGGTGTCTGGGAGGGCCCTGGTTCCCCCTCGAGTTTCTTGGGCATCGTGGATAGCTCGCTGGCCTTGGTTTTAGGATTCTGGTCTGTCCATCGTGCTTCCTTGAATGTAGTGTTTTTGATTATGGCGGTCTTTAAGACGTCTCTATGCCTTTGGAGGTACGGGCAGCCCAGGTATCTTGTTCTGTGTTTGCCAAGATAGTTGGCACACTTTCTGTTGTCATTGGGCTTTCGGAAGTCCATGTCCTGTTTGGCCAGCGGACATTCCTTGAAAGCATGGTGTTCGGCGCAGTATCGGCAGATCTCTGTCTTGCTGCGGCATGTTGTTATACTGTGGCCGGCCCTCTGGCATCTTGAACATCGAGTGATTCTCGGAATGAATCTTTTGGGTTGTTGATCTTTTTTGTTGATAGATACTGTTGTCGGCACCTCTCTGCCCTTTGTCATCACCACCGCTAGAGTAGTAGAGATCTTGGAGTACGTCAGAATCCGCTCTGCTTTCAAGATTGGGATATGAATATTTTGTTGTTGTAGCTGCTTCAATATCTGGTCATCTGTCAGCTCCACGTGGATACGCTTGATAACCCATCTGATCGTCGGTGAGTCGAGGTTTTCGACTTTGGTGTCTTTCTCCTCTCTCTGCTTCTCAACAGACTTGGCTCTTGTCTGTGGTGGGTTGTCGTCGGTCTTCCTCGTGGTAGCTTCATTTGAGGTTACTGTAGGTATGGGTTCTTTGCTGCAGCTCACAGGCAGGTTCTCTCCTCTCATCTTCTTTAAGATTTTGGCGGTTTCCACGTTGCTCATCTTATGTGTCGGATGTATTCTGTTGTTGGTCTTGCAGCGTGCCATTTTCTCCACCGTATCAGGTTTCTTGAACCGTTTGGATGACTTGTTCTCGCTAGCGCTCCGCAGTTGTGATTGACGACGAATATAGGTTTTATCGTCTTTTATACATAGCCGTGAGAGTGTGTGGGTCATGGGGACCGAGGTAGGGGTTGATACCAGGGTAATGGGTGGTCACGGTTCAGTGACAGTCTCAGGTGAATGAGTGGAAGTAGTACGTGAAAAAAAGAGGGACAGGCGGGATGTGAGGCGGGAGACTGGAAGCATTGGAGATTTGGCATGCTTCCGGTCTGTGTTCTTGTCGCGATTACGCTATGTGGCCAAGCCATCCAGATGTTTATATTATGTTTACCTTACTTTTGTTCTTTTCACAGCTGTCTTGCCAGTATTTATTAAGTTTTCCAGTTTATTTCTCTTCATAATGTGTCAAAAATCTCTTGACTGTCTGTGCCTAATTTCTCATATCCATTTACCGTTTATATTTATTTCTTGTAGAACTTGCTCATTGATTTCTACGTCTGTCCATGTAGTTCTTTGCATTTCTCACAGAAACCGCATTCCTACTGCCAGTGGATGTTTCTCAGCTCGTCTGCTTATTATCCATGTTTCTTATGCATATAATAGTACAGGTTTAATATAGAATTGCAACACTCTCATTGCAATTAATAACTGTTTATTGGTGAGAGTGTTTTTGCATCTGGCTATAGGCTACCTTTGATACAGTCATCTTTGTTTCACTGTTTACAAGACAATTTCCATCGGATGTTATGACGTCTCCGCGATATTTATACTGATTAACGTGTTTCTTGTTCGTCGTTCGTCTGATGTGTGTGTATGTGTGTGCGAGTGTGTGCGCGCGCGTTCGCGCGCGCGCGTGTGTGTGTTTACAGCAGAACTGCGGTATAATCACCTTTCGAATGATGACACATTCGTCTTCTGCGAGCGTTTATTGTTCGAGCTAGACTTCCCAGATGTTTTGGAATGACTTGTCGCAGTCAGTGTGTTAATGTCATCAGTGTCTCTCTATCCACTGTTGTCAGACCACTGGTCCGCTTGGAACAGCTATATGCGTGCCGGTCGACCATCAAGGGAAGGCAGGGCAGACCATGAACACTCTCCGCCATCCAAGGAAGCTTTGAACCTGTCATCCAGTAGAAATTTAATGTCACAGACATTAGAACCACTTTGTCAGTTTAGTAGGGTGCACTTTCGGCGAACATCTTTTACCCATCATTTAGGGGTTGTGCTGATGAGTGTTAGGTGAGATTCTGATCATTACAGTTCTATGGTCCCCTAACTCCCAGATCCCCTGTCAGTTCGGTTTAGGCCAGTGTTGGCCATTTACCCCTGGTGTACGTTGTGGACTTATGGCAGAAGTCTTACACAGCACAGAGGTCGCTGGCGCCCGGAGTGGTACAGGGTATTCCGTTATACGCATCACAACTGCCGTAACTTTCCCTCAGACCGAAGTCATCACACTGCGACTTGTTTTAAAATGTGCCATTTGCATGGATCTAGTACCATTAACTATATACTAGTACGATTAACTATTTACTAGTGCCATTTGTTATTTACTAGTACCATTTACTGTTTACTAGTATCATTTATTATTTACTAGTATCATTTACTAGTTACTAGTATCATTTACTGTTTACCCCATCTGACGTGTCTCCACCTTGTCGTGATAGAAGGGTTTGCGTGTTCCAATGACCCCAAAAGCTATGCCGACGGTAGCCCTGCTACTGGTAGGGTCTCCCATGTCGGACAGGTCAAGGGGTAGGAACCAGACCAAGAGACACACACACCTGCAACCTTGCAGGTAGACTGGGGACAATCAAAGGCTAGGGAGAGCATACCCGAAAAATACTTGTCGAAATCGGATGCACAGAGCCACAGACTTGACAAAACATTGATAGTGCCGGGCCTCCTGACTCGAGGGGGTCCACCCCATACTAATAGTGGTCATCTTCCCCTGTGCTGTGGAGTCAAGGCACAGAGGAGTAGGGTAAGAACTATTGACCAAACACCCCGGACGCTCAACATACTACAATGGAATGCCGAAGGAGTTTCTAACAAGAAAGTCTCCCTAATAAATTGTCTTCATAAAGATAGAATAGATGTGGCATGAATTCATGAGACACACCTCAACGAAAGTCGCAGATTCTCAGTCAGAGGATAAAACATGATTCGACCGCTAAGGACACAAAGGAGTTCTAATCAGGGTTCCCAGATCACAGTGATTAAAAAAAAAAAGAAGCCAAATCATAAATAAAAAAAAACCAAAATAGCCATTAGTACCCGATAAAAATATATATTTACAATAAAACCTACTATTAAGACTCTTATAATTCAAAAGGCAAGGGTACAGTAAATGCTGTGTATATACTGAGAAACATAATCGAACGTTCTATAGAAGTAAACAAAGATCTACACCTTTGCTTTATTGACTACACAAAGGCTTTTGATAAAGTGAGACATGTCAACATGATAAGGATGCTTGAAGATCTACAAATTGATGGAAAAGATCTTAGACTTGTAAAAAACATATATTGGGAACAACAAGCTGCCATAAGAGTTGATAATGAAGTAAGCCAATATCAGCCTATTAAAAGGGGTGTGAGACAGGGATGTGTAATGTCTCCAGATCTGTTTTCCCTGTACAGTGAAAGTATTTTCAGAAATATTGAAGATATGGAAGGAATCAACATTGGGGGACGATGCATCAATAACATTAGATATGCAGATGATACAGTCTTGATTGCAGACAATGAACAGGACCTGCAAAATTTAGTAGATGCGATTGTTACACACAGTGAACAACTAGGGTTAGAATTAAATTGTAAAAAGACACAGATTATGGTCGTCACTAGGAAGGACGAAATACCACAATGTAATATACAAGTAAATGGGAATATTCTTCAACAAGTGAGCAGGTACAATTATCTCGGAACAGTAATAACATCTGATGGGAGATGCCTTGAAGAGATTAGAACAAGAATCGCCATGGCAAAAGTAGCCTTTAGCAAGATGAAAAACATATTGACCAATAAAAAGATGTCAATTGAAACGAGAAAAAGAGTGTTGAGATGCTACATTGAACCTGTACTTTTATATGGATGTGAAGCGTGGACAATGAGCAGTCAGGCTGAAAAACATCTGATGGCTGTAGAGATGTGGTTTCTGAGGAAAATGCAAAGAATACCATGGACAGCCAGAAAGACCAATGAACAAGTCCTTCAAGAAACAAATGAAGATTGTAAATTGATTAGAGAAATTAGACGTAGACAGTCAAAATTTTTTGGGCATGTTATGAGAAGAAATGGATTGGAGAATTTGGTGACAACTGGTAAGATCGATGGGAACAGACCAAGGGGAAGACATAGAAGCAAGTACCTGGATGGCTTGGCCTTGTGGCATGGTCGAGACAGAAACACGGAGCTGATCCACGACTCTGGTGATCGAGTGAGATGGCAGAACATGACCGCCCACGCTTACCCGCATGGCACATGATGGATGGATAATTCAAAAATAGTCCTTCATGTAATTCGTGAAAATCTGCCTTACTTTTCTGAAAAAGGCTATTCGACCTTTCGAACTCCTGCACAATAGGGGTTGCAAAATGAAAATAAGAGTAGTTCCTTTGATCTAGAAGCTTTTTCTTTATAAGTCGTGACTTAAATTTAGTGTCATAATCTGCTAATTCAGAAGAAATAAAATAAGCATTGAGGCCTTCCCAATTCATTAGAATGTTGAACATTTCTTTTTTGCGGACAAGCCAGCGAGTGGAAGAAATTTTCTCAAAAGGAAGTGGTGCAGTTCTAGCTTGCTGAAAACTGTCGATGAGTTCATAATTTTGCATGACTCTTTAAATGCTTCTCGTCTTAGATTGCTATGTCTAAACCAATTTGTTATTTCTGTCAGCAAACATACAATGTTTGAAGGTAGTTTTGACACTGCATATTTGATGCACAATGCTAATGAATGGCAAACACACTTATACTGAACACATGAAGGAGATACATCTGTCATTCTGGACCAAACTGAATTGTTGCATCCAACCATATTGGAAGCACCATCTGATGCAAAACCAATGCAATTTTTAAATGTTTGATTTATTTATTTATTTATTTATTTAAGAACCGACATCACAGCATTCGGGGCATTCCCATATGCGCTCCTTCCCCATCATCAGAAGCCAGCGAAGAGTTCCAATCCCAATAGTACCAGTAGCAATCTGATTATATGTGCGTCTCACCTTTCCTCTAAGCGTCGAGCATCGGCCAGATCCCCTCGTCACTCCACGCTGTCGCATTCTTGCCAGACCATGGTGATCCATTTGCTCCTCCGAGGTGTACACGTGCTCCCACAAGGCCGCAACCACATCTGCCTTATCATGCATCAATACTCCACCAAGTTGTGCAGAGCCAGCCAATCTGTCTGCCTGTTCATTCCCCAGCACACCAACATGCCCCGGAGAAAAGATCCAGACGATGCTTGCCACCCGTGACTTCCGAAGCGAAGCAAGCCACTCGGCACGAAGCTTGCCCGTCCTCACCCTCGTCAGCATGCTTTCTGAGTCAGTTACAATCACGATGTGTGTGTGTTTGATTAAATGTTTCAATTTCATTGTTAATCAAATTAAATATATTCTCTCCTGCAGCCTGGAATCAAACCTAAATGTTCACTTATTGGTTCTCCTTTTTCGCTGCGAATTATTTTCTTTGGGTCAAAGGGTTCTGCTCTAGTTTTCATTGCACTAATATTGTTTTGTAGAAGACTAGTTTAAGCCATGTAAATTTTACTTAGGGTTTCTCCATATTCTTTAAAAAAAAAAAAATTAAATTTAAGTCATTTTTTTTCTCTATATTATTCTATTCGCGTGTCTTCTTGCTATTCTATATTCGATGATATCATGATCCTGTTTGCATTTTACCCGCTTTTAATACTTTTCTTTTTTGCCTTTTACGTTTTGCGTTTTTTTCCCTTGGTTACACATATTATATTTGCGGTGTTTAAAATACTTCATTTGAACATCCCCCATTCTTCTTCAACCGTTTTACACAGATTACATTTAATTCTTTATCATAATTTTCCTTCACTGTCTTGATTTGAGATTTTTAAAGTTTACTAATTCGCATGTTATGATGTTTACTAGTCTTTGTGTTCTTCTTCTATTGGTTCGTACTGTGGTAACAACTGCTTTGTGGTTTGTGTCTATGCATCATTTGGGCACTACCCTTGCATCGGATACATTTCTCTTTCTGTTGTATCTTGCTAATACGAAGTCAATTCTGCTTTTAGTGTCTAGATCGTTCCATTTGTACCAGATGTATATTTGTGAGTCTGTGTGTTTAAAAATGTGTTTGTTATAAAGAGGTCGTGTTGAGTGCATAGCTCTATCAATCAACTTCCATTATGATTTCTTTAATTCTGTTGATCTCCAAATGCTCCAAGATGTTTCTCTACGTCCGTTGCATTCTGTCGCAGTCTTGCGTTGAAGTCTACCATAATTATGATGTTGTATCGCTTCTCTATTTTATAAAGTACAGGGTGGCAAAAAAAACAAAAAACGGAACCAACAAATCTTTGCATGTTGGCACCACATTCACCTGACTTGAACCCCCTTGATTATTATCTATGGGGGTATCTCAAGGATAATGTGTACCAGAACAGCCAACATCAGGGAAATCCCCGCTGAGGAATGCGGTCGAGTAATTACGCAGGAGACCATTTGGAGCATAGTTTGGAAAGAAGATAACTTTTACGCAATGAAACCGAGGTAATTGAAACTTTTGGAACTGATTGTACAGAGACTGAAGTTTATGTTCACCAAATGTCAAGAAATTTTCTTGACCTTTGTAGGATTTAATAAACTTTGTATGGGTTCTGTTTTTTTTTTTTTTTTGCATCACCCTGTATATCATGGATGTCTTCGAAGAACTACTCACATTCTTCTTGCTCATTGTTGTTTGCCTTACAAGGTGCGTATATTTGTACAAGGTAGTAATTGTCTGTTCTTTTATTCTCACTGTTGTAATTCTTTCTGATATATATATATATATATATATATATATATATATATATATATATATATATATATATATATATATATATATATTATTTATTGTTTCCTTCTTGCTAGTCATGGTTCAATGACTATGTCTACACCGTGCATTGCCCTTTATTGTTGTTCCATTCTTTGCATTCCCCCCCCCCCCCCCCCCTCCCCGTTTAAAAAAAAAAATATTCAGATGTCCGTTATCCCCATCAGTCGAATGTTCCTCTTCTCCACTGTTTCCATGAGTACTTCTTCAATGCTAAAACCGCAGATATTCAGTGTGCCTATTATAGCTGTCGACCATGAAATAAAAAGAACATGCCAAATGCTAACTATATCTCTGATGTCTTCAACGACAGTGATCTGCGTGCCTTATAAATCTTCCATGGAAAACCCCTTTCTCCTTGTCCGCTGAAATCATGCCGTAATCCCTATGTATTGCTTCAAATATCGTAGACTGGTCTTTTCTCCTCTTTTGTCTGTGTAGTTTCTAGAATCTACTAAAATGTCTTATTATCTCCTAACAAATTCATACAATTATTCCTATATTGGGGGCCTCTGCTGGAACGAACGAACGAACAAACTTTATTTTCAAAGAGTTAAGAATTGGGCACGCAGGCCCGTCTAACATTCTGCCATTCTATCACTCTTGCATGCATTATGTTATCCACACATCATTCAAGGCTAACCGAGAACAACAATATAAAAGAAATGCATTATAAGGGCATGTGAAAATGCAAACATTACTACTACATGACTCATAAAAATTAGTAAATGTATTAGTTATGGGGAACAAACTGGTCTACCAAAAGGGGTATTATTATTCATCTCATCTCATCATGTTCCTCTTGTAACTTGCGGTGTCGAGGTGAAGTATAAACAGTGGGAGACTGCCCGCTTATGGGCTTCATGTATCAATATTCCCATGGACTGTTATTCCCTGCGTCTATCGTTTACGTGGTCGGCCTCTTCATCTGCTTCCCTCTGGTCTGTACATCATTGCCTGTTGTGGTATACTGTTAGTTGGTAACCTACTTGCATGGCCAAACCATTTGACTTGCTGCCTTCTAACAAAATCTAGTGCAGCTACAACCCCAACTTTAGTCCTGATTTCTTCATTTCTGATCGTATCTCTTCTTAATACATTGAGTATTCTTCTCAGAAATCTAATTTCTGTTGTTTTTATTTTAATTTTCTCTTTTTCTGTCATTGTCCAAGTTTGGCATTGGTAACATAGAGTTGTTAGGAAGATTGTGTTGTAAAGTGCTTTTTTAGTAGTTATTGATACATGTTTGTTCTTTAGTATTGGTGCCATTTGTCCAATGAATTGGTTTGCCTTACCGCATCAATTTTCGATCTCTTATTCTGATTTGCCATTTGATGATATTATACTTCCTAGGTATTTGAAACTCCTTACTTGTTTCAAGGGATGTTCGGTTAGGTGAATCGTTGTTGCTTTTTCTTCTTTAGTTACAGTCATTTCTTCTGTTTTACTGGTGCTAATTTTTATATTATTATTATTAATATTATTATTATTATTATTATTATTATTATTATTATTATTATTATTATTATTATTATTATTATTAAAGTGTAATGTAATCTGTACTGAGATAGTATTCGAATAATTTGCGATGATGTGTATAGGTTTGGTGATGTCTTTGATCTCTGATGCTCCAAAGCATGCTGCAGAGTACGCTAAGTATGTTGTGTATACGTCTATCCCAGGGTTTCCGATATGGAAATATTATTTCAAGACGTCAGTGACCAATGGGAAATATGAAAAGAAATCAGTCAACCAAGCTGCAGAAACAACCATCCCAAAAATAAAGATAATAAGACGCAAGAATTGGATGACGGCAGACATCTTAAAACTCATGGAAGTAAGAAGAAATAACAAAAAAATAACAAGGAAATATATGAAGAGATTCACAGGAAAATTCGGAAGCTATGCAAAGAAGCAAAAGAAACATGGCTTGAGGAAAATTGCAAAGAAATTGCAAACCAACACAACATCCGGAATACCAAATTAATGCACAACAGAATTAACGACATCACTAACAAAAGAACACACACATGAACGGGTTACCTAAAAACCAAAAATAGCAAAATCATAATAGAAACAGATCAGATGTTAATGCGTGGTCAGATTATGTGTAAGACCTTCATGATGATACAAGAGAAGAACGATATGATCGTCGGAGTAATAATGAAGGACCATCAATTTTGAAGATGGAAGTTCAGAATTCTCTTAACCATATGAAAACTGGCAAGACCCAGGGTACAGATAACATCGCAATAGAAATGATCAATGCCTTAGAAGAATATGGAATAGACTAAGTCACCAGACTGCTGAATGCAGTATACGATACTGGAGAGATACCTCCTGAATTATGTAATTCTACATTTATTGCAATCCCGAAGAAATCAGGGGCCATAGAATGCGATCAACATAGAACAATTAGTATAATGAGCCACATCACGAAGATTCTGCTGAGAATTATCATGCAAAGAGTTGGGAAGTAAATACAACCCGAAATAGGAGAAGAACAATGTGGGTTTGTATAAGGCAAGGGCACAGTAAATGCTGTGTATATACTGAGAACAGTAATTGAATAGTCTTTAGAAGTAAACAAAGATCTATATCTTTGCTTTATTGACTACACAAAAGATTTCGATAAAGTGAGACATCATGATAAGGATGCCTGAAGATCTACACATTTATGGAAAAGACCTTAGACATGTAAAAAACATATATTGGAAACAACAAGCTGCCATAAGAATTGATAATGAAGTAGGCCAATATCAGCCTATTAAGAGGGGTGTGAGACAGGGATGTGTAATGTCTCCAGATCTTTTTTCCTTGTACAGTAAAAATAGTTTCAGAAATATAGAAGATATGGAAGGAATCAACATTGGGAAAAATACATCAATAACATTAGATATGCAGATGATACAGTCTTGATTGCAGACAATGAACAGGACCTGCAACATTTAGTAGATGCGGTTGCTGCACACAGTGAACAACTAGGGTTAGAACTGAATATTAAGAAGACACAGATTATGGTTGTCACTGGGAAGAAGGAAATACCAAAATGTGATATACTAGTAAATGGGCATATTCTTAAGCAAGTGAATTGATACAGTTATCTCGACACAGCCATAATATCTGATGGGAGATGCCTTGATGAGATTAGAAAAAGAATTGCCATTGCGAAGGTAGATGAAAAATATACTGACCAATAAAAAGATATCAATTGAAACGAGAAAAAGCGTGTTGAAGTGCTACATAGAACCTATACTTTTGTATGGATGTGAAGCGTGGACAATAAGCAGTAAAACTGAAAAAACAGCTGATGGCTGTAGAAATGTGGTTTCTGAGGAAAATGCAAAGAATGCCATGGACAGACAGCAAAACCAATGAACATGTCCTTCAAGAAACAAATGAAGATCGTAAACTGATTAGAGTCATTAGACGTAGACAGTCAAAAATGTTTGGGCATGTTATGTGAAGAAATGACTTAGGAGAACTTGGTGACAACTGGCAAGATCGAAAGGAAGAGAACAAGGTGAAGATCGAGAAGTAAATACCTGGATGGCTTGGCCACGTGGCATGGTCGAGACAGAAACACGGAGCTGATCCACAACTCTGGTGATCGAGTGAGATGGCAGAACATGACCGCCCACGCATATCGGCATGGCACATGATGTATGATGGATGGATCGATCTTAGGGTTCGGGATGTGTAATATATTTAGTTATTTACTGTGTCTTGCATTATATTTAAACAATGGCCAAATCTAACTTGGGCCATTCCGATGTAGGATTTTGTGAATTAGTTTGGCCTTTTAGAAAAAAGTGAATGGTAGTAACTGAAAGCGCTTATTTTGGCTAGGATTATCAGTTACGTGTTTACTATAAATTAAAGTCATAGCCCGTTTCTGGAGTGAGTAAAGACGCTTGGCGATTGAATTGGAACAACTGTCCCAGATTGTATAGCAGTAGTCAAAATGTGCCATGTTTGTGAGAAGTATAGAATATCTTCCTTGAGTTCTCATCAAGGGCATTTTAATTTTGACCTGTTTGTAGACTTTTTTCGTCGTTTGTTTAACGAGCGCTTGAACATGGGAATGAATGTTTTGGTTGCTATCACTAAAGAAGCTTAATATTTTGTGCTAAGCTACACTTTCTACTGGCATATTATCGATGTAAAGTTGAAGTGATCTGTGTGAATGTAGTGTCTTTGTCTGGTTGTTAACAACATAGATTTTGTTTCAGTGATGTTAATTTTCACACGGTTTGCAAAGCTTCATTATTTAATTCTTGTTGCAATGAAGACTTCAGCACATTAGTTTTCAGCGATTGTATACTGCAAGTCGTCTGCATATAGATCACAGGACGACGAAAGTTATAAAAGTAGATCGTTAATATACATGGCAAATAATAGAGGGCCAAGAATAGAGAGTTGAGGTTCTCCAATATTGAAGGTAGTGGTAGTGGATGGAGCTACTTTTCCCTCTACTTTTTCCTGTTTAAACTGTTCCGATTTCTCCAGTAGCTGTCGTATGTCTTTTAGTTCTCTATTGTTTTTGCAGATAACTTGGACTTCCACACCAGTTTTACATTTGGGGTCTACCGTGGGGACTTCACACAAGTTGGTCTGCAGATTTGATGTCTTCTGTCGGAAGCGTATGAAAAGGGTGTTCTCCTCTCATATTTAAAGCCCGTGGTGGTTTTCTGGCTTTGATCTGACTAGATTTAGAAATCAATACCAACCATTGCAGGTGGTTATTCCCATGATCTCCAAATTGGTCCATTACGTATCCGATACGCCGACCGGGTGACGCTTGTGTCTCCAGTCTCACTATTGCCTTTGTTACTGCGATAACCTTGATGGTTAAGCTGCTGTGATCATGGCAAACGTTCCACTGTCCTCCCTACAATTCTCAATCTATTCTCTGCCGTGGAAGCCTATTATCTCCGTGTGTGAAGCATAACCAACCCACCAGTGTCGATGGTTATATCACTCTAGGAAGAATTTTCACAAATCAGTGCTGGCCTACGAAGGTAGCCATTGTTTCTATAAAGAGATTCTTTGCCTACGGTCTTGAAACTTCAGACCATACGCGACAAATCTATGTCAGCTATTTCCCAAGCTTTATCTATCACTTGTTCCCATGGCTTCCCTTGTCCCTGAACGAGGAGATATTAACGGGTACCCCACCTTGCACAAGGGTGCCCTGTAGATTAACTGGGGACGGGATGCACCTTACTTCTCCTTTGATAGGGGATTTGATATAAACAACTATATGACGGCTGCACTTCAGCTCAATCCACAACCCGCGAGTATTAAAATACTTGGCCCCGTAATCCATCTGATGGCTGTGGAAATATGTTTCTGAGAGAAATGATTAAAAATGTAAAAAAATCATGGACAGACAGACAAACCAATTACCAGGTCCCACAAGAAAGAAATGAAAATCGTACACTGATTAATGACATTAGAGATAGACAGTCAACATTTTCTGGTCACGTTGTGAGAAGAAATGAATTGGAGAACTTGGTGACAACTGGCAAAATCGAGGGGAAGAGAACACAGGGAAGGCGGAGAAGTAAATACCTGGATGGTTTGGCCACATGGTACTGTCGAGACAAGAACACTGAACTGATCCACGACTCTGGTGATTGAGTGAGATGGCGAGAAATGACCGTCCACGCCTATCGGCACGGCGCATGATGAATGAATAATCCATTACAAAGTACCTCGTGACAACGAGACAGTTTTAAAGGAGGCTAGGCAGAGATAGAGACCGAGAGAGAGACCGAGAGAGAGACCGAGAGAGAGAGAGAGAGAGAGAGAGAGAGAGAGAGAGAGAGAGAGAGAGAGAGAGAGAGAGAGAGAGAGAGAGAGAGAGAGAAAGAGAGAGAGAGATGTTAGGCAGTTTCACATCATGGCATGGAGGAACAGTGGTAATGACTTGGTTGGCAGTACCCGAGACAGAAGTTTGTGCCGTGCATGATAACAAAGCCGCATGGCATATACTAGAAGAAGAAGCAGACTTCCGGTACAATATGGCGGATAAGTGGTTGAGCTGTTAAGGCCTTTGGGGTGTTTTTGCTTCTGGCTACGGCTCGCTTAAGCATTTTCCTCACGTTGGACTGGTAGTGCATGGTGCCGTCGCCCAGCTACAGAGTTTAGTTCTTGGAACGACACTGTGAGCTGTCTTTTTCTTGTGGAGTGCTTTTGCACCTGTCCGCGTTTTGTATTGTGAATTGCACGTTCAGAAAATGGCGGTGGAGGTTGCTGAACTAGCTAATTTCCCATTATGCAATAATGTGTGTGAAACTGCTGCTTTTCTAGTTGCTGCCGCTTTCTTCGACGATCAACTGTAATGTACGTGGCGGGCTGTTGTGTTGGCATTCTGGTAGCGGTCTGTTCATGCTGGTGGTTTGTCATTACTTTTGTTTGTTCCACTTTTCATATGGGGCTGTAAGGGGCATTGTATGTGATATTCACTGGCACAGGGACGGTGCGTAATAGAGGTAACCTTTTGCAGTGAAGTTGGAACCGGATACTGAACTGAACAGAAGAAGAAGAAGAAGAAGAAGAAGAAGAAGAAGAAGAAGAAGAAGAAGAAGAAGAAGAAGAAGAAGAAGAAGAAGAAGAAGAAGAAGAAGAAGAAGAAGAATCAATTACTGAGAAAATAAGGTTGTTGAACAATAAGAATGGTAGTATATACTGTCTGCATTGCTACCCATGTTTTCTTTGTAGTTAGGCCGCGCTTGGATTTACGAAGAGTTTGCTCAACAACAAGATACTTCTACAATATGAAGTCAGAATGACTTCTGGAAAAGAATTTCAGTTTAATTGTCTTCTTGCTCCATTGCAAGGTTATAATTGTTCTATAGAGTTCGAAAGCTTCTTTTTTCATTATTTTTCATCAGCGTAGAATCCATTAATTGCAAGACAATCAACAAAATATTAACAACATATATAAATAATTTCTCAAAGAACAACATAATTTGTGTAAAATTGTTTGCGTGTAAATTTATTATCGTGCCCCAATGTTTACACGTCGTACCCCAATGTTTACATGTCGTGCCCCAATGTTTACATGTCGTGCCCCAATGTTTACATGTCGTGCCCCAATGTTTACATGTCGTGCCCCAATGTTTACATGTCGTGCCCCAATGTTTACACGTCGTGCTCCAATGTTTACATGTCGTGCCCCAATGTTTACATGTCGTGCCCCAATGTTTACACGTCGTGCCCCAATGTTTACACTGTCGTGCCCCAATGTTTACATGTCGTGCCCCAATGTTTACATGTCGTGTTCCGAATCTTTGTTGATCACTTAATAAGAAAGCCAGGTGTCGAAGTTTAATGCAGTATTTAGTTGTTAGAAGTCCCAGCGCTGACTGATCTTTGCTGTCTTGGCTGAAGTCCTGGTGGTTAAATAGTCATTGGATGGTGTGGCCATGACGTTCAGGGACATACACACTGAACAGTCAACATGATCTTTAGCAGAAAAGTCAGCTTTATCTGTTAATAGATATTAGGATATACCCATGATCGTCTATTCTTCGCTTTACGTTCTGGTGTCTAGATTGCTCGGGATTGGGTAGTTTTCCACAAATGTTCTTAATGACTGACTAGTGGCATTTGGGTCACTAAACATGTGCAACTTTTTACCCTGGAAGTATACTCCGAAATCTGGATACAGAACAGCAGTTTCCTGGTTGCACAACTTTTTGTCCCAGAGACAGTTCACTGCGGCCCAGGTCACACCATCTCTGTTTGTGACTTGAGAAGCCTGGAGGCAAAGTTAATGTGAAAACATGAAGTGCATGTATGGTTCAATGCTAGGACAACAAAACTAGGGTGATTTATTAGGCAAATTTTACATTCAGTAGTTTGTCGTTTTCTAAACGAGAAGTCAATGTTTAACTCCGACTGATCGATGTGGGGAAAGATTCCATTACCACGTCATCAGCGCACCAGAAGTGTAAGCACGAGTGCTCTTACCCAGTCCAGTGTTAAAATAAGGAAACAGTTATAATTACTTACTCAACAGTCGAAGTGTGAAGGGAGCTGGATAGCGTTGTGGCTGGACGTTCGTTTGTAAGTATGAAGTGAACTGGATAGCATAGTGGGTGGACGCTCGTCTGTAAGTGTGAAGAGAGCTAGATAGCATATTGGCTGGACGTTCGTTTGTAAGTATGAAGGGAGCTGGATAGCGTTGTGGCTGGACGTTCGTTTGTAAGTATGAAGTGAACTGGATAGCGTAGTGGCTGGACGCTCCTCTATAAGTGTGAAGTAAGCTAGATAGCGTAGTGGCTGGACGCTTGTCTATAAGTGTGAAGTAAGCTAGATAGCGTAGTGGCTGGACGCTGGTCTGTAAGTGTGAAGTGAGCTGGATAGCGTAGTGTCTGGACGCTCGTTTATAAGTATGACGTAAGCTGGATAGCGTAGTGGCTGGACGCTCGTCTGTAAGTGTGAAGTAAGCTGGATAGCGTAGTGGCTGGACGCTGGTCTGTAAGTGTGAAGTAAGCTGGATAGCGTAGTGGCTGGACGCTGGGCTGTAAGTTTGAGGTAAGCTGGATAGCGTAGTGACTGGACGCTGGTCTATAAGTGTTAAGTAAGTTGGATAGCGTAGTGGCTGGACGCTGGTCTGTAAGTGTGAAGTAAGTTGGATAGCGTAGTGGCTGGACGCTCGTCTGTATGTGTGAAGTAAGTTGGATAGCATAGTGGCTGGACGCTCGTCTATAAGTGTGAAGTAAGCTGGATAGCATAGTGGCTGGACGCTAGTCTGTATGTGTGAAGTGAGCTGGATAGCGTAGTGTCTGGACGCTCGTTTATAAGTATGAAGTAAGCTGGATAGCGTAGTGGCTGGACGCTCGCCTGTAAGTGTGAAGTAAGCTGGATAGCGTAGTGGCTGGACGCTGGTCTGTAAGTGTGAAGTAAGCTGGATAGCGTAGTGGCTGGAAGCTGGGCTGTAAGTTTGAGGTAAGCTGGATAGCGTAGTGGCTGGACGCTGGTCTGTAAGTGTGACGTAAGCTGGATAGCGTAGTGACTGGACGCTGGTCTATAAGTGTGAAGTAAGTTGGATAGCGTAGTGGCTGGACGCTGGTCTGTAAGTGTGAAGTAAGTTGGATAGCGTAGTGGCTGGACGCTCGTCTATAAGTGTGAAGTAAGCTAGGATAGCATAGTGGCTGGACCCTAGTCTGTATGTGTGAAGTAAGTTGGATAGCGTAGTGGCTGGACGCTGGTCTGTAAGTGTGAAGTAAGCTGGATAGCGTAGTGACTGGACGCTGGTCTATACGTGTGAAGTAAGTTGGATAGCGTAGTGGCTGGACGCTGGTCTGTAAGTGTGAAGTAAGTTGGATAGCATAGTGGCTGGACGCTCGTCTATAAGTGTGAAGTAAGCTGGATAGCGTAGTGGGTGGACGCTCGTCTGTATGTGTGAAGTAAGTTGGATAGCGTAGTGGGTGGACGCTCGTCTATAAGTGTGAAGTAAGCTCGATAGCGTAGTGGGTGGACGCTCGTCTGTATGTGTGAAATAAGTTGGATAGCGTAGTGACTGGACGCTGGTCTGTAAGTGTGAAGTAAGTTGGATAGCGTAGTGACTGGACGCTCGTCTGTATGTGTGAAGTAAGTTGGATAGCGTAGTGACTGGACGCTCGTCTGTATGTGTGATGTAAGTTGGATAGCGTAGTGGCTGGACGCTCGTCTATAAGTGTGAAGTAAGTTGGATAGCGTAGTGGATGGACGCTCGTCTGTATGTGTGAAGTAAGTTGGATAGCGTAGTGGCTGGACGCTCGTCTATAAGTGTGAAGTAAGTTGGATAGCGTAGTGGTGGACGCTCGTCTGTATGTGTGAAGTAAGTTGGATAGCGTAGTGGCTGGACGCTCGTCTGTATGTGTGAAGTAAGTTGGATAGCGTAGTGACTGGACGCTCGTCTATAAGTGTGAAGTGAGCTGCATAGCGTAGAGGCTGGACACTCGTTTGTAAGTGTGAAGGGAGCTGGATAGTGTAGTGGTGACAGGTGAGTGATATGTAGTAGAACTTCATTGCTATTTTTCTATTGCGATTATTGTTAGCATGTTCATGAATTCTGATGATGTGGTTATTTCACGTGTAACTACCGGTTCTGTTCCCCTTGCGAGTGCCATAGAAGAAGCATTGAACACCATTGTCAGGTTTCAGAAGCGTGTCTGAAACGTGCTGTCATCCTCTTTGGTTGTTTTCCTCATTATTAGTGATGTGTGCACTCATGCTGCCTTTCAATCGCACTCCGCAGACTGATCTGAATGGAGGATGGAATGTCGTTGGATCAGTTCGCCTTATCTCATGTCAATCGTTGAAGGTAATAGACCTCTACAATATCTTCCTAATGTAATCATAGCCTGAATGTTGGAGATCATCAAAGACAAACACCTGTCTGATTATCTCTACACTTTTGAAGATGAGGGCGGAGCGTACATCCAGGTGAGTTTTCCAGGCGTGTCCATGGGACACATTTTTCAGTCCCATCCCATCCCATGGCAATTTATGCCTGTCCCATCCCATCCCATGGGATTACCATGATAGTATTAATAAAGGATACGTTGAAATAAAATTATGAAATTTATGAAAGTTTAGGGTTAGTGTCTATTAAATAGGACTACGTGTACAAAGAGACATGTAAAACAGCAGAATTTATTAATTTTAATATTCAAGAGTATTATATTAAAACAAAGTTTAAATCTAAATATGACAATTCAGTGTCATTCTGGCACTCTCATTCTGTTTCTGAGTCACTCTGCTCATTCAGCACATTTTATTAATTTCCTGCTTATCGACTGTTTCTAACAATTCAGTTAATCCAGGTAATCCCTGAATCATTTCTACAATTTTCATCTTATATGCACATCTGATATACACAGAGTTTATAACGAGAGCTGGTAACATACGTCTTTGCAACTTACTCAACAACAATCCAGCTGCACTAAATAAGCGCTCTACTGCTGCTGATGATACTGGTATGGCCAAAACAATTTTCGCACTTGTTTTTAGCAGTGGAAATCTATGTTAATTTTCCCAATAATTTAATGGTTGTGAAGTTGATTGCCGTAATTTTTGAAACTTGGTGACTTCATCCTCAGGGAATTTGTTTCTGGGGTCATCAAACTTAAATGCTATATTTGGTGGAGGATAAAAATATAAGTCAAAATCACTTTTCGGCTTTTGTTCTACAATTCCTGCTACTTCACATACAGCAGATGATTCAGTAGAAAGATCTAAATCCGTGATGAATGAAATAACAGTCGGAACAATAGACTTAGAAGTTAGTTAGTTAGTCGAGGTTCCAACTTCACGGCAACGAGTCGTCCCCATTATGCTCCATTCCTGTGCCAGTGAATATCACACAAAATGCTCCCCACTGTCCAATGTGAAAAGTGGAATAGACAGGAGTCTCGGCAATCCAACAGCCCGCACAGGTACACTGCATAATGCCGCCGCCAGAATGCCAACACAAAATTAATCCACGAAAACCACAGTTCATCGTCGATGGACTCGGCAGTCACCAGAAAGACCTCATTGACCCGGGTTTTCTCACATGGCTCGGTCTTTTACCGCAGGGCGACCCGCCGAAAGTGTCGCATAAAGCACGAACTCTGCAGCTTCAGCGCCGACTCCCAGGAGTCTCCTGAAAAATGCACTCGTGAACTGAAAAGGCAAATCAGTCAATTCAGCAACAGCTGGTAGCCATTGTTCCGAACATGCAGGTCACTGTACAGGACAAATGTAACAGTATTCCACGCGAATTTCACAGCTCACAGTGTTGCCCACGCACTCACTCAGTAGCAGGGCGACGGAACCATGCACTACCAGTCCAACATGAGGAAAATGCGATTGCAAACCGTAGCCACAAGCATAAACACGCCACAGTCCCTAACGGTTCAATGCCTAACCGCCATCTTGGTGACCGGACGTCCTACAGACTTAGAAAAAGCGACCCAATCATTGGCCAGTTTATTGGTGTCCACATTTCCTTTCTTCTTAGTAATAACTGACTTGACCATGCCTTCTATTTTGGCTGTAATGTCAACTTCAGTAAGGAATGCTGCAGTAACTGCCACAGAACTGCCGCAATATGGCCAAAGGTTTTCTCCAATAATTTTTTGAAAGTTCTGACAATATTTCTTTACCATGCTGCTGGAACTTTTTTCCATCAGTATCAAGCAATAACTTTGTACAACTGATAGTCTAGGAGGAAGTATAACAGCAAAATTAAATGATATGTAGCACCATCAATGTCTAGGTTGTCAAAAAAGTGTTGAATTTCTCATGTATGTACGGCATTCCTTTAATCCGAGCAATATTCGGAATGTGGTTTAAGAATTCTTCATCATCTTCATTAAAGTAATGCGAGTGATTTTGTTTAAATGGGCATTGAAATGTTGGTAATATGATCGCCATTCACGTGTTACAGATTTTGTTGGTATGGAAAATGGCAGCTGTGATGCCTTTGCCTCCCGTGTGTTGTAATATGTTTCAATAAATGAAAATTGATCCATGAACTGATCCAGTTCAGAAATCACGCCTCTGCTGAAGCTATCAGTTATGCTTGTTGATAACCTGTGCTCAGTACAACCAAAAGAATTTCTGTATCGGTATCAAACCGTCCATCAAATGCTGCCGTCATGTTTGCTGCATTATCAGTACACACAAACAATGGACTGGAGAATGTGGTATATTCGGCAAGAAATTCACGTCCCCCCCCCCCTCCCCCCCCCCCCCCCCCCCCCAAAAAAAAAAAAAAAAACTAAAAAAAAAACTGCATAAATTGTGCAGTATGGCATTTTTTGCTATCAATGTTTATAAGAGACAGAGGAAAAGTAATCCATTCCCAATTTTGATCTAGTCCGCGTGCAATAATTCCCCCATATAGCAAAAGATATGTTTGCCTTGCAGACCAAAAGTCAACTATTCCCGACATTTCACATTCTGGATCTTGTGCCATATTTGAAACAATTTTTGAATCTGCAGTTTGGCCAATTTTCCCTGCGCCAAAATAGAACGAGTCACTGTTTGCCGTGATAGAGTGTAATTATATACCTTGTTTGCAGCGTGAGAAGATCTTGCAGCAAAGTTAGCAGCATCACATAAAATGTCATCCAGCCGAAATGGGTACTGTTGGATGTGATGCAATTAGTTCAACAACTGTTTTTTGACAATGTTGGTGGTGGTTTTGTTACTTCCCGCTGCTTGGCTTAAAATATCTTTTGATGTTAGTAGAACCACCGGAACCACATTTCATGCTGTGCTGTATGCAACTCCATAACCACTTTGATTAACCCATTTTTCATTAGTCAGCTTATAGCGTTTTACACGTTGCACAGCAAACAAATGGTGCTAAAATACTTTCAGATATTTAAACTGCATTTAACATCAGCTATTGAAGACTTTACAAGTTCTTTTGGAACATCAATCGAGTGGCATTCTCTCCCACGCAACATCTTAGCAACAACACTTTTGATAAGATCCTGAAACTCATATTTTTGGTTGGCCATTTTGGGGTACCGTAGGCTTACGCAGCCTACACTCACACATAAATATAGTACCTAATATTCAATCAAATAAAAATACTGCAATTCAGCAACAAAACAACTTCGATTACAGCAGATTAAAACTAGCTTCGTATTTACAAATCGCCAAAAGACGCCAATAAACAACTACAGCAGCAATGACTGACTAGCAGCGCGCATGCGCGCATTTATTTATTTATTTATCAGGTGTCCCACCGCGAGATAAAGAATTGCTATAAATATATAAAGAGAAAAGAAGGATCATAGGCTTTAAAAAAAGTAAATAAAAATTATAAAAATTAAGGGTAGCTCTGACGTAGATCAATCAAGTTGCTGTGACATGACTACTGTCCCATGTGTCCCATGGGAAATACAAATGTGTGCTGTCCTATCCAATCCCATCCCATGGGACGTTTCCAATAGGATTCCCATTGGAATCCCATTTCCATGGACAAGCCTGGAGTTTTCGTTATGAAAATAATCCAACTTGGCTGAATGCCAGAAGCATGTACATATAAAATTGTGTCTAGAGGGCAAGAAATATATCCTCCATTAATGTAATGTATTATACACCACAGTAGACCCGGACAATGGAAAACATACTAAATATATATATAGTCCTATAGAATTGCACCCTCCCCCGATGTGTCTCCACCTTGCCGTGGTGGGGGAGCTTGCGTGTCCCATTGACCCAATGTGCTTGTCGATGGATGAAAACTACATATCGGACAGCTTATGGGATAGGGGCCAGACTGAGGATAGCAGTCAAAAGTTTAAATCAGGCGCACGAAGGCAGAAGTTCTAGGTCCGGACACATACTCTAAAGCTCTCTGTCGAGGGTTGAGGCTGAACGCCTCTAAGCCATAAACCCTCGGATGTGAGAGCCGGGCCGATACACACCTACCGAAAAATGGAGGTGAGATACTGAGCACGCTACATGCCCAGTTCTGATACTTGTCCGAAGGCTCTCAGCTGGGGATATGAGAGGGCCTGGCCTTTTCTCTCTCACTGCTGCACAGAGGTAAGGTGCTGAGCCGGCAGCACATGTAGCTTACCTCGTGAGCGAGTACAAAAAGTCAGAAAAGTGCCCCAGTCGAATGAAATGGTTACGAGAAGCCCAACACATGGAAGTGAGGAACTAAAGCAGCCATGAGCAGGACGTGGCAACTCCTCGGGTGAGCCCAGTCTCAGAGCAATATGTGCCGGCTCTGAAATTATGGAAGCCTCCTTGGATAGCGAGTAAATGCCCATAGTCTGCCCCTGCCTTCCCTTGTGGGTTAACCGTGATGTCTTTGACCGTTCTATCTTGACCAGCTGAGATATGGGCGACATCACAACAATAAGTCCAACGTGCCTCGAAACCCGAGAAAGCTAACCTCATTAAAAATGCCAGCCGAAGTCGGAAGTGCCGTCCTACGGATGGCAAAATAAAAATTGGCACTACGCAATTACGTCCGAGTGAAATGTCTCGTCCGAATGTCTCTCGTGCTAGGAACAGCTCTGACTACCTAGTTTCCGAATGCCGCTCTTGTTCGGAACAGCTCTGACTAGGTAGTTTTCCGAATGTCCGTCGAGCCTGGAACAGCTCTGACGGCACAACGACAAGTACATGTCCGAATCGAAAACTCGCTGAGTGGATACCATCTGCAGACCTGTCCGGTTTGTGCGGGAACGGCCCGGAGCGAACGAGATGCCCATTATATTGAAGTGAGGAATTAAAGCAGGCATGAGCAGGACGTGATGATTTCCTCGGTGAGCCCAGCACCAGGGCGATGTGTCGGCTCTGCAACTATGGAAGCCACCCTGGATGGCGGAAAATGCTATGGACTGTCCCTGCCTTCCTTTGAGGGACGACCGTGAAGTCCTCGACTGTTCCAACTTGACCAGCTGGAATGTGGACGGTACCAGAAAAGTGAGAGTCTCCCAGGAATGCTAACCTGGTCAAAAATGCACGCTAAAAGTCGGATGTGTTGGCCTAAGCGTTTCGACTCAAGGGTGCATAACGAAACACACCGCAATAACATCTGAAAAAAACACTCCGGATGAACGCAAAGAAGAAGAAGAAGAATTGCACCGACTGATTAAGCACTACTCAATAATATTTATATAAAGAGGATCAGTATTTTTTTTTCGCATATCATTTTACAGGACATCGCTGTCAACACCAGCATTTTACCGCTGTTGATTTCTTGGCAAGATTACGCTAACTAGTTTGCCATTGCTTTCTGAGCGGCCAGCTCACTTATCCAGTAAGTCACCAACGCGGCGAGAACCGCTACCAATTCTCGCGCTCTGCGTTACCCAACGTTGGTAAACGGGATTACGGAGAAAGTCGTTTAAACTCTAGGCCAAGTAGACCGGCGGATCAGTATTACAAAGTTAAATACAAATAAATCAGCAGTCACTATCTGGACAGCTCTAAATTTACAGATATAAATAACTGGAATATTTAACATATACAATATGAAATAAAGAGGTAACACCACGCATGCTTGCGGTAAAGATGGACAGCAGAAATATGAATGCAGGATAGTTTAAAAGGCATCAGTAAACACACACATCCATTACCTGAAATAACAATACACACTTTATAGTTTATAACTCAGTGGTTCTCAACCTTTTTGGGCCCGTGCCCCCTTCACCATATTTTTAGGACGTCATTCCCCCATCACCATATTTTTAGAACGTCATTCCCCCCCCCCCCCCTTTTCGTATTTCCTCTCTAAAAATTCCCCCCTGCCCCTACACAGTATACGTAATAATGGAAGCTAAATTTAATAGCACATACTAAAACAAATCTAGACATCTACATAAAACGTGATTTGTGGATCTACTTACGTTATAAAATGAAATTCAGAAGCGTGATACATACAGAACTGTAAAGTATGAAGGGAAAAACAATATCAAGTAATCGGTTCTTGTATTAACGCAATCTAGAAATAATCTTAATTCCCCCCCCCCCCCCCCCCCCCCCCCTTGAAAATCCTAGAATTCCCCACCGGTTGAGAACCACTGTTATAACTCAACTAACAAAGGGCTGAATGTGGTATCACTACCAGTGTAATTATAAACGGGTGACACCCCCTCTCCCCCCCCCCCCCCCCCCCAAAAAAAATAGAACACATAAAATGTTTATTAAATCCTACAAAGGTCAAGCAAATATTTTGAAATTTTGTTAATGTAAACTTCAGTCTGTGTACACTCATGTCTAAAAGTTTCAGGTACCTCGGTTGCTTTGCATAAAAGGTATCTTCTTTCCAAAATATGCTCCAAATGACCTCCGCAGCGTTGGATGCACACTAGCATACGTTGCGCTAAATTGTCAATTACTCGGCCGCATGTCTCTGTGGGGGTTTCCTTGCTCTTTGCTGTAATTACTGTTTATCAATCGTTTGAGGGTTGTTCTGGTACACATTATCCTTGAGATACCCACATAGATAAAAATCTAGGTGGTTCAAATCAGATGAATGCTGTGCCCACTCCAAGTAACACTTCATGCTGATCTGTCTCCCCTGAAATCGCTCTCTCAGCCAGGATAGAAGAGTCATTTGGTGAGTGCGTGAGTGTGCGTGTGTGTGCATGTGTGTGATGTGTGTGTGTGTGTGTGTGTGTGAGTGTGTGTGGGTGGCTCAGTCTTGCTGGAACCACTGTTGAGCTCGATCCAATCCTCACCCCAAACAAACGTCACCCGCTATATTTAGGGTCGCCAGCTATATTTAGCACTGACAGTGATCTCCTGTGTTCGGGTACAGTGCGTGTCAGTGCGTTTCAATTGCCCAACAGTGTTTCTTTGGCTTTGGCAACCGTTTCTGTGTGTGTCTGGTGTGAGTGTGCGTGTATGTGTGTCGGTGTGCGCGCGCGAGTGAGTGTGTGTGTGTGTGTGTGTGTCTGTGTCTGTGTCTCATCATGAGTTTTCTGGAACTGGCAGCAGCTGTCCACGACTAAGCAGAGTAGCGTTGCTTTTCTGCAGCATTATGGCATCTTACATTCTCTAGACGCTGTTCTCATAATCATGTCATGGTGCTATCACTAACTGAGCGTCAGGACAGATGAAGATGCCGACATTCACCATGTCAGCAGGACCCATACCACCGGTGCACATACTCAATGCATCGAGCGCATGAGGAGAATGGCCAAGGAGAGAAACAAGAGGCAGAATGGAACACACAGGCATCTACTAGAGTCCTACATGTACGAATTCATAGTGGCGTCGACGGACTAAATGCGCTGGCCTTCTCGATGTGATCAACACCATTCTTGCTGAAGACATTGTTCGATTCTGGCCACTGCAAGAATAGCGCACCGCATAGAACAATGCACACCGATAAAATTGCGCACCGAGCTACGGCGCAACACAGGGAACCCCTGCATGTGACGTCATACCCTGGGATTCCGTTTGTTTGGGGTGAATTAAAGTAAAAGTACCTCCTCTTTTTAGTTGTACGGCCTGTGTAACACACCCTCCGGTGCTGCGGTACCCCAATAAAAATTATTTTTGCTGTTTACATGTCCTGACAAGTGTGCCTCCAACGCTGCGGAGACCATTTTGGAAAGAAAATGCCTTTTATGCATAACAACCGAGGTAACCGAAACTTTTGGAAATGATTGTACACAAACTGAAGTTTACGTTCACCACATTTCAAGAAATCTGCTTGATCTCTGTAGGATTTCATAAACTTTTTATGAGTTCTGTGCGCGCCTGCGCGCGCGCGCGCGCGCGCGTGTGTGTGTGTGTGTGTGTGTGTGTGTGTGTGTGTGTGTTTGGGTCGCCATACAAAACAGGTAAGGAAAAAGTAAACTTTAATTGATTAAGTGTCATGGGATTATTAATCATCCTAAGCGACTTCCCGTATCTGCAATGAGCTTATATATCGCCGAGATGACGTTATTGTGTTATACATGTCTGCTATCATAATACACCTTTTAAGTCATAGCTGTGACACACCATTACTTCCCATTTTTCGCCCTTTATTTTTGTTTCGTCCAAACATTTGTTTTGTTTGTCACTGAATCTGTTCAGGAACATGCAACGTTAACAGCTGGGAATCATACAACGAAAGGACAAAAATTGAGTAACTAGTGTCGAAATAACTATTAAGATCAGAAATGAAGAAATCAGGACTAAAGTGGGGGTTGTAGCTGCGCTAGATGTTAGTAAAAGGCATCAAGTCAAATGGTTTGGTCATGCAAGAAGGTTGCCAACTAACAGTATACCACAACAAGCAATGATGTACAGATCAGAGGGAAGCAGAGGAAGAGGCCGACCACGTAAACGATGGACGCAGGGAATAACAGTCCATGGGAATATCGATATATGACGCCCATAATCGGGCACTCTCCCGCTGTTTGTGCTTCACCTCGACACCGCAAGGTACACTAGGAACATGATGAGATGGGATGACACAAACGTTTACTGTTATAGAACAGCTTCATAAAATAGCTTTATGACTAGCTTGAGTTGAGCTGAGTGGAGTCAATTACCGGCATCACAGCACTCATGGCACACCCATCCGCGTTCCGTCTTCATCTTAAACAGCAAGCGAAGAGTCCCAATATTAATGGTATCTATTGCAGTATGATTATGCGTCCCTCGGGTCTTTAATCTGATTACTGAGTGACTGCTATATCTTCTGGTCACTCCTTGTCCCGTCCTTATCTCCAGGCTAAGATATGTGATCAGTAACACTATGCACAGATATGACTGAGCTACCGTATAACAGTAGACGCTACTACCTGCTTTCTGTTAGCGCCGAACGTTGGGCTGCGCTTTCCAAACCCGACACCCCACATTGTGCCAACGGCTTCGGGCGGAAGAGCGCAATGGGGGGGGGGGGGTGCAAGCCTTACCCTGGTGCGAGGAAATACAACCTAAAGATAAAATGTCATGGCAGGGTAGACCAGGCCCTAAGCCTTGGTTGGCGGCTGGTCTAGGATCGAAGCTCCGACAGGCGGACAGTTAGAGCATTGCTTTGCTGATCCGGCAGCTTCTGCAGCTTGTCTTGTTCCAGATGTAGAGGTATTACCTTTCCTCTGGAGTGAACTAGGCAGGCCGAGAGAGGGATCATGCGGCATGGGCAACACATGATCTCTATATTTTAGCCCAGACTTTGTGCTATGGAGAGGCAATAACTCCATTCCTGGTCTTAGCTGGTCTCGGAATCAAAGCGAGAGGCAACTGTTAACAACACTATGCACATGATCCCAAAAGGACCCTGACCTCATATGTCTTATCATGGATCAATACCCCACCCAGCTGTGCATACCTAGCCAATCGTCCCGCCTGCTCGTTTCCCATCACACCAGCATGTCCTGGGGGAAATGGTCAACCCGGATAGTCACTATGTCTGATATTTGAAATGAGACATGGCACTGCATGAAGCACATAAATCTTCATCCTTTTCATCAAGCTCTGTGAGTCTTTTATAATCACGATATCTGTGTTCTTTTTGTCTTTCAGACAACGGAACGCCGCTGTGAATTGCCCCACCTCCATTCTCAGACTAGATGTGGTATCATGTACCAGGCTCTCATGAACTAAACACCGACCGTTGACACTCGCTGTGAACAAAAGGATTCACCTTTTGGCTCTAAGCACAGAACCTTTCGTGTAAATGATTACATCACTTTGTCATGTCGCAAATAGTCGTAAATTAGTTGCTGCATCTCCCACTCAGCACAACCTGATGATCAATCAATGCGCACTCGGCCCACTGTGACTATGATCCTGCACAGGTCTGACTTTTTATCAGACATTCTAATTCACTCCCTTCCTTCTCAATGTCCTCAAGCACTTTTATGATTGTGTCCTCTGCCTGAGCCATTCAGGAGTTCCCTCTTATCAGTCTGTGGACCTTAACTGTCCTTAACCGCGTCCAGAGCGTCATGTAGGGAGTGTTCCGTGTCCACAGCCGCTTGGAGATTTGACTCAGCCTGCAATACCTAGAGGCTGTCCGCAATCGTTGGTAAAGAATTCACCTGCCGGCGTGTCCCTTGTGCATCCGACCGACCGACCGACCACCGACCGACCAACCGACCGACCGACCAACCAACCGACCGACCGACCGACCGGCAGCTAGCTAGCTAGCTAGACAGACAGACAGACAGACAGACAGACAGACAGACAGACAGAGGGACGGACGGATGGATGGATGGATGGATGGATGGATAGAGACAGACAGACAGACAGACAGACAGACAGACAGACAGACAGACAGACAGACAGACAGACAGACAGACAGACAGACGGACGGACGGACGGACGGACGGATGGATGGATGGATGGATACAGACAGACAGACAGACAGACAGACAGACAGACAGACAGACAGACAGACAGACAGATGTTTAGCAATATGTATGTTTGGAACTCACTGTGGCGTAATGATCCTTGACATTCCACGAGTCCGTATTGGTAGGATGGTAGAACATAATAAAGACGAAGTCCTTGCTGGTGATAAAATCATCCCAGTTTTCATAGGTAATATGTTGTATATTACAGTTGTTCTCAAAGAAGCCTCTCATTTCTTAAATGTGGCTGAAAGGCAATTGTAGTAAACAGCTCTGTTGTTTTTGTATCCTATTTGGTCCGAAAATGAAGCAGCGCTGTTAATGATGTCCTCTTCTGGGAGTCTGTTTTTGAATGTCTAAGTCGATTTATCTATAGCTTGATCAGAAACTGTCGTAAACAGTCATTCGGGGTTCACTTTTGTGATGTTTGTATGTAAAATGTGTTTGGATGTTGGTGAGTAAATAAGGTATTAGGACAGCCGGGCTAAGATAGCCGACACAGTCCTTCCCTACAGAATGCAGGGTGAGAATGAAAATGGGGGTACGAGGTGACGTCATTATTTGTAACGTTTAGGTGCGTATTTGTGCAGTGGGTTTTGTATCTAAGCAGAATTTGAATTCCCTTTGGCATATCGTGTGTGCGGCTGGTGTCTATCATCCAGAGCCTGGCCAGCTGGCATGGGCGATCTTCGACGTCATGGATCAATTCGTGTGTTGACTCTCTTCCGTGCCATGACACAAGACTGTCAAGAATCTTCTTACACTGTCTTCCTCTATCTTTCTTTCCGCATACCTTTCCGGTTGTCACAACATGTTCCAGTTTTTGTCTTCTCATAACCTGGCCAAAAAACTATGACTGCCTGTCTAATGTTTGTGATAAGTTGTCTTTGCGACTCAGCTTCCCTTAAAACGTCCTGATTGTTCATTTTGGCTGGCTAACTAATGTTCGGCATTCTTCTATAAAACCACATCTCTGAGGCTTCTAGGGATGTTTTTTAGCCTGTTTACTAATTGTCAGGATTCACACCGGTATGTTAAACTGGCAATATGCAACATGAAAGAACCCTTTTTCAAACTTTCAAGGACAATGACCTATTGCACAAAACGATCTTCAATTGACAGAATGCAGTTGTTGCTTGTCCTATTCTGCTATTTAACTCAGCGATGCATCTTCCATCTGACGGTATCCATGTGCCTAGATATCTGCATTTCTTCACTTGCCCTAAAATAGCGCCCTGTACTTTAATTGCACATTTAGGCACAACCTGTTTCTTTGATATCACCATTACTTCTTTCTTTCTATTATTCAAACTAAGACACGTGTTCACTTTTTACAACCACTTTATCATTTCCTGTAGAATCTTCTGACTTGTTGCAATCAAGACGGTGTCATCAGCATAACGTAAGTTATTTATTTTATGTCCACCAACCAGGATCCCTGACATATTTTCTGTAGATCTCATTAAATAGTCACTGTACAATGAGAACAAATCAGGAGACAATATACAGCCTTGTCTGACGTCCTTCTTTATGCATTGAAGCATTCCTAAAAGGTTGTTGATTTGTATGCCTGCTGTTTGCTGCCAATATATGTTCTTTATTCATAGAGGACTCATTCTTGGATATCAAAGATAAGTAATGTAAAAGACACTTTCATACGCCTTGTGGTATTGTATTGGATATATATATATATATATATATATATATATATATATATATATATATATATATATATATATATATATATATATACATAACTGTCATTTACTGCCAGTATAGTACCTTGGCGGGGTGGGGGGGGGGTGTTTGGATAGAGTCATAGATAAGGCATTGAATTCTAGGTCTCTCAGCACTACACCAAGCTGGAGTCTTCTGGATATTTACTAAATGTCATGTGGTATCTCACCTCTCAGGGGAAAATAGGTAAATTGAACACAGACTCATATAACATGTAGGCAATAAAGACCCTGCTGAACCTCTGTATATCTTGCACACAACGGCCAGACAAATGAAACACAAAACAACTTGTGTTAAACCAGTATGATGGAATAAGTAAATTGAAAATGCCTAGATTTCAAAGCCGCGGGCATCTAAGGAATGGAAGAGTGCGGAAGAACCGACAACAAAATGATTATGAAATGGGTGAAATGTATAAAATGGAACACAGAACCAGTAATGTATTTAAGACATTGCCCAGAGAAATCAAGAAAGAAGTATGTCAGAACTGTGTGCCTTATTTGGTTGATAAGAAAACAGACACAATATTCTGACACCGATGCCCTGTAAAACACTAAAGAAAGTATTCATAACAACAGCTGAAAGTTAGTTGCATGTCCTTCATATAACGTTTCAATCAACCCAGCATTTATTGTCTCTTTGTGATTAACTAGGCAATTATAGATCACAAGACTATGCAGGGCAAAATATGTAGAGCCCTTGCACCGAAAGAGATATAAAACATGCAAAGAATAATGCTCCAGTGACTAATGTCATTCAGTATGGTCGCAGCAAGCAGCGAAGTGATACAGATATACACTGTCTGGTCAGGGATTTCAATGTCAAGACACAGGCTTCCAGGTATCACAGAACTTGTCACATGTTAATCTGAAGCCGCCGTAAAATCTTTGAAGAAACCGTCGCAACTTAACAAGTATAGAATCACCACCTTGCTGAGTGTAGATGGTAAAATGCTGGGCAAATAAATAAAAAGTCTTAAAAGCCGAGAACATCGACTTTATTTCCCCGGGTTTTATCCCATGTGGCTCTGTCTATTTCCGCAGCGCGGCCTGCCGAAAACTTCGCACAGAGCAAGAAGTAACTCCAGCGACGACCCCAGGAGTGACCGAGAAAAATGCACTCTTGAACCGAAAGACGTAGCCCAGATTCGAACCCACGATCTTCGGAGCACGCGGCAAACGGCTTGACCACTTTGCCACGGAGGTTCCCGTGCTGGGCAATTACTGGCTAAGAACGTTTGTCATACCTGGAGAAGTCACGAATGCGACTACTGACAGCAATAGATCATCTAAAGCAATATGGACTAATGCTGGAAAGTACGGTGTATATGAGGGATTTCAGAGCAAGCAAGAAACAGTCTTTATGGCAAAAAATCTAGAAGATGCCTATAATTGTTTAGACTTCGTAATGTTATGCAGAGCTTACTGGACTACACCATTCTTCTTCTGCGTATTGCTTCACTTGTCAACGTGAATATATCCATAGGCAGCAGCAGCTATCATGAGCTTGTTGACATCTCCTCAGAGTTTGTTGACATCTCCTCAAAGTTTGTTGACATCTCCTCAGAGTTTGTTGACATCTCCTCAGAGTTTGTTGACCTATTCTCAGAGTTTGTTGATATATCCACAGAGTTTGTTGACACACCCACAGAGTTTGTTGACATTTCCTCAAAGTTTGTTGACATCTCCTCAGAGTTTGTTGACATATCCTCAGAGTTTGTTGACACCTCCACAGAGTTTGTTGATACCTCCTCGAAGTTTGTTGACATCTAATCAGAGTTTGTTGATATATCCACAGAGTTTGTTGACATCTCCTCAGAGTTTGTTGACATATCCACAGAGTTTGTTGACATCTCCACAGAGTTTGTTGACATCTCCTCAGAGTTTGTTGACATCTCCACGGTTTGTTGACATCTCCTGAGAGTGTGTTGACATCTCCTCAGAGTGTGTTGACATCTCCACAGTTTGTTGACATCCTCTCAGTTTGTTGACATCTCCTCAGAGTTTATGTCCAGTTGAAGAACATTCTGAAGACTGTCTATGAATGACTGCTAGTTGAAGATGCAATATAAAATGGAACAACATATTTAAGGAGGCAACAAAAACAGTCGAACGTATTAACTCCCAAGTGGGAATTTTTCAACGTATTAAACAATGTGTAACATACCAGACGTATCAGTTGGTGGGCATAATAAAAACAACCTACGTTATGCTGATGATTTGGGTTTGATGGTTATGAGAAATGATAGACGTAATTGTAATTGCAACAGCTAGCCAAAGCAAAGACCTTAGCTTGAACAACAGAAAACCAGAAGCAATGGTAATTACAAAGAAAAGCATGACTTCCCAAATGTAACATGTAAATCAATTAAAACCATTCTGTAATAAATCAATATGTTTAAGTGTTTGGATACCTCAGTAACAGAAGATGGACGATGTATTAAGGAAGCTAGTGTTGAATAGTCCAAGCAGATGCAGCATTTCATAAGATGGATAATATTTTCTGCAATTTAACTTTGTTAATCAAGGACATAAAATTGCAGGGCACGCGCCTACCTCAGAGTTAACGCAAACACACAACATCCACTGCATAGTGAAATTAGGAAGGTGAAGGGCAGCAGGTTAAAAAGAGGACGGTCGTGGATGGGTCAAGCCGAAGACATTCTTCAACAGGTGTGTTCACTTGAGGACTTAGAACCTGGCGAGGAGTGGGTGCAAGTGCCAACAGACTTCTGCACATCCTTTTCAGTTTGCATCCAACTAGATAGAAAATGCAGACAAGAAAATCCGGCTGCTGTTGAGGCTGAAGTACAAGCGTTGATTTTCGAGAATTCGCTAGACAGTGACGCGGTCATCTACACAGATGGGTCGGTCGTCCGACATGTGAGAAGCTCATGGGCCTTTACAGCTCGGGCCGGAGGGAGAATTGTGAAGGAGGACTCTGGTGCTTTCACTGAAACCACAAGTAGCCTGACCATGGAAGTCATGGCAGTAAGTAAAGCAATAACATGGCTCGAGACACAGACATTCACTAGGGCTTGTTTCCTTAGCGACTCAATGAACATGATCAAGAGGATAGAGGAGGGGTCGATCCGAAGAGAATGGTTGCTGCCTCTGGAGCGGTCTCGGCTGGCAAAGATTAGTTTCATCTTCGTGCCAGGTCATGCGGGAGTACAAGGAAATGAGCGGGCTGACAAGCTCGCAGGTGAGGCTACTGTGGAGGGCGGACGCGCCATGGACCAGGCTGACATTCTGAATGCTCTACGAGAAGTGAGACTTTTGCAAGAACCAAGTGATGACTGTGAATCTACAACAATGGCCAGACTGCGAGAGCAGCAAATTAAAAGAGGGGTGGCCAAACAAGAACACTACGCAGGAAGCCAAAGAAGATTGATAAACCAACATAGAACTGGCGTCGTTAGTCGCTACACGCTGCGGGATTTGCTGAGGAGGGGATCCGAGCACTTATGGACTGAATGGTCCGATGTGCAACGAGGATGATCTGTCGACTAACTAACTAACTATAAAAAGAGCTGTTAAGAGATATATCGAGACACTTATGATATACTGGAGCACATAAAATTAGGGTGTTTGTATAGTCTCACTACACGTTGTATGGAGAACACATTTGAAAAATGCTTTCTTCCGTTGAAAACACCATTCTATTTGGAGTGCAAAGAATTACTCCAGCAGATGTGAGCCATCACTGAATATTGCTTCACGATGGACTGTGGAGCACATTTTGTGTTGATATCATTGTCACGAAACGGGCCCGCAGGTTCGCCGTGCGGTCAGTTTTGATACGGGAGATCACCCAGCTTTTTCTAGCCGAAAGTAACCCTACGGGAATTTCCCGATCTGGACTGGTCTAGCGTGTTCTCGAAGCTCTATTCTGGGAAGGGTTTTCCTGGTCGAGCCCGAGATCGCTTCACGATGCGGAGTTGTAGATAATTACCGCATGCGTAGCCCGACACAACTTGCTACCTGGGGTAAGCGAATTTCTTTGTCTCGCAAGTGAACCCAAGGTCGACTGTCCTCAGTCCCCAGTTGTGAGTTTGCTGTGTTTGAGCGAGGACGTCTTTTCTGTTGGCTCCATGATGTGTCTACAAGGGCAATAATGTGTCTCGACATTGACTGGAGCAGGTTTCAGGAAAGCGTTCATAATGGAGGTAAATCGATTTAGATTATATTATATTAGTGTTGACGCGTTTGCGCATTCACGACAACTAGCGAAGGCGGTAGCCGGCGTCGCGCAAAGTTAGGTATTGCATGCTGCAGAGGCCTTATTAAGTCGCCGATAGCCGAAATCAGAGTGTGGAAATGAGGGCGTTTAAAATCCATCCTCAAAACGCAGCCTATTCGCCGGCAGCCATACCATCGCCACTAAAGAAGGAAATAGAAAGGCCCATGCCTCAGGCATCGTAAAATGATTCTATGCATGACCAGGCTTTCGCGAAGGTGTTAGTCGGAGAGTGTCGGCGCGGCCGAGTAGTGTGACGAGGTTACATCTGATGGGTCCACCGGGCGTCGCAGGGTATTAGGGCAGTGTGGCGCCACACCCAAACCCTATCGTGTAATATGTCTATCTACGCGGCAGATCGAAAGGTGTCGAACGCGAGTGTCGGCAGCAGAAGCAGAGCACGTAGTTCCAAGGTGGACCGAGGGGAAGAAAGCCGTTTCCGCGCTTTCCGGCGGCAACTGGATTCTCTGTGTCTACTTTCCTCTTAACTGTCCTTTGCTTATTTATTCCGGCAGGAGGACCACAATTCAAGGGATGTTCTTTCTTCTTAAGGGCGGACAGCGAGAGAGGTGGAACAGAGGCTGCGAATAGCCTTCAGAAATTGATCAAGCTGTTCCAGCAAACACTTCCAGCTTTCTAAATATTCACGCCAGCAGGACTGGGTGATAGAACGGGGTGGAAATGCACCTGCTAAATGGAGGACGATTCATGTATTTATGCTACCCGTAGCCTTTAAACCCAGGAGGTAGAAAATACTAGAGTAGAGAGACACACCTACCCTACAGTTAGGAGGGAAGAGCCGATTACCGAAAGATGGTTTCTCAGCTATCTGAGAGACCAGAGAGGAACGGAGGTAGACAAGAACAGGAATAGGGTTCGGCAGAGAAGCGGTAGGTCCCTATAAGGGGGTCACGAAGCCTGACACCGATCCTTAACCTTTCTGGTGGTGAATGAAAGGGGTGAGAAAGAGTGAGAGTTTCAGGTGACTTCCGGAAGCTACCTACGTATTAGCCATCCACATATACCACGTCCACAGTGATTGAAGGTAAAATTGCCTATTACTTGTGATATCAGGCCATTAACGCCCAGAGACTGTGTTGTTCGCAGAGACTAGGTCTAGTCAGAGACCTGATGTTATACAGAACCACAGAGCGCCACCGCCATTAACTCGAGTCCTACATCAGAGACTTGACACGCCCTGCCAACTGCACCCGTCAATGGCTGGTCTGTGAATGTTGATCGTACATGATGAACTGCAGAGACTTTTTACAATGCTTTGTGTTCCTAAAGGCCTCGTGAACTGTGTGCCAGATTCGCGGATGACGTTTTAATCCACTGCAACCTACACCACCTGGGAGTCATCTTGGTGGGTTGCCAGACCTTGAAGTAGTTCCCAGCAGCGACTATCCAGGCTAGAGGTCACGTCAGTCGGAACCAGTCAAGGGAGGATCTGTCCAGGCCGGGTGAGAATACAAATACGGCAGACCGGGTGGACCATACAGACAAGGCCTAGTGATGAATGCCTTGAACCTAACATGCAGATCCTGAGTCTTCCTAACTTCTAAACTTCCCCTCTTCACCTATACCTATCATCTTTGACTCCCCTGTATATAATACACTCATGTTTTGATTTTGTTTCACAAAACCAGAGTTGAGTCATGTCGTCTGGATGGAGCTCTAGGGTTTAGCGTCCCGAGGTCGAGTGGGTGTGAAAAAGCGGGGTCCAGGGACCGGAGGGGTTATAGATTGAAAGCACCTGTATCCACTCCCAGAACATATCCCGTGTAATAGAATGTAGTGATGGTTCCGCAAACCCCACGGACTTGGTTACATACATTTTGTGATGACATGTAATAGTCACACTGGGTCGTGAGTGAAGAGAATGGGTAGCGGGCCGCACAGAGTTTGAGGTGCAACAACTGATCCAGAGTAACACATCAAGGTTACATAGTGATCTTACGGATGGGTCTGTGGTGAAAAACAGACGGGGTGATTGGGGTTTCATTGTGAAGACTAATGGGCGATTATTAAAACAGGAGAGTCTGGATTATGAGCCTACGACCTCCAACATGAGAATGGAGGTGGAAGTAATCACAGCGGCATTCCTTTGGTTAGAGGAGACCACTGCAACACATGTTGTCTTTATCACGGACTCAAGAGGTATGCTTAGTAAGGTGGAGAAAGGAATGTTTCGTGTGGAATGGCTCACCTCGTTTCAGAGGTCACAGATTGTGAGAATTGTATGGGTGTTTTGCCCCAGCCATCCGGAAGTGTGGGGGAATGAACAGGCTGATAGGTTGGCAGGGAATGCACCTCTTGGCGGTAGATTACTTATGGACATAGGTGTGTTGTTCATGCGCCTGTGGGACCAGATAGAAAAGGTGGGGGAAGAGATTGATAACTCGTATGTGGAAAGGACGAGATTGCGGGGGATTGGCATGGATTCTGGTAGAATCTCAACACTGAGAGGGAAGACCAGGAGAACTTTCAATCAGATAGCTGTAGGAACGAATAGTAGTGTGACTCTTTGCTGAAAGTTGAATGAGGGAGACGAAGCGCGTATGGGAATGTCCTGAGTGTAGTTATATCAGTTCTTAGCTTAACTCAACTCAACAACTATTTTCATCTGTTAATTCAATGCAGAATCCATTAATCGTAAAGCAACCAACACAAAATAAATAACAAAATATATAAATAATTCCGCCAAAAACAACATAATTCGTGTACAGTTTGGGCGTAATTATATTATCTTATCCCAATGTGTACATGTTGTGTTTCGAATGTTTGTTGATCACATAAATGTAGTAAGCAGGCTTAGAAGTTTAATGCAGTATTTAATTGCTAGAAGTCGCCACACTGACTGATCTGCGCTGCGCTGTCATCACTGAATCCCTCGTGGTTATATATTAACTGGATGGTATAATAATTACGTTCAGGACAGACCAATTGAAACATCACCAGATATTGTTAAAGTATTCTTTTTATTTGTTGGCTCTCATCGGCGCAGGGAATGTTTCAATGAATCTAGTTAAGGATTCGGTAGTGGCATATGGATCGCTAATTAAGGCCACCTGTTTGCCCTGTTTGTAGACTCCGAAATCAGGCCGACTGGGAGCGCCCTCCTGAAGGCACAGTGGTCTGTTTCTGAAGCAATCCACAGCAGCGAATACTATGTCGGGTCTATCAGTAACCTGCGACACCTGGAGACATAGTTATTTTATTTTAGCAAGTGTACGTATGGCTCAATCCTGTGAAATCTAAAGTACAGCGTTGAAACAAATAAACAGTCATAGAATAAATATTTAGTCTAAGTATAATCTTGTAGCAGTTTAAGTAAGTCATAATACTGCAGGATAACAGTTTTAGTAAGTCATGGTACAATCTTCGCACCACTTAGTACAGTTGCAGTGCAATCATAGAAACGATGAAACTACAGCTTGGAACAGCATTTTCTCTATCGCGCTCTCTGCCCTGTATCGCCCATTGGGACATTGACCCTCAACCAAACCACGCCAAGAAGCCCCACCTCCTGCAGCTCCCTCTAGTCCCCCCAATAATATTCATCTCTGTCTACAATTCTCTTCCCAAGGCGTTTTTTTTTTACGTCTCCCGCTATTTCGTTTTGCCTTGTGGGATCCGGACATGCCAGTGTCTAGTTATATTGTTCTCAAGTTTTCTCAGTGCTTGTCCTTTCCAACGCCAGTGTTTTCCCCTCACCTCTTGATTCACTGAAATGTGTTTAGTTCTCTCCATGTGCTCTACATTGGTGATTCTGTCATACCATTTTAGCCCCACTATTTTGTGCAAGCCATTTTAAGTGCTATTTTGTTGACAGTTTTGACAATTTCAGTTTTATTTTGTGCAAGCACCAATTATTGAAAGCTTATAGTTTATTGGTAACTCTTTTAGTCGTTTTCCATGTTTATGACCCAAACAGTGGTATACCACTATATATAAAGCAATGATGTACAGACCACAGACTGGTATAGAAAACCTAATAGCCTCAACCCAATTGAATAGTGAAAATCACAACTTGTATCTTAACATTGCAAAAACAAAGATAATGCATACAGATAAAACCACGATGGAGAAAGAAATATATGTTAATGAGGAAAAATTGGAGGTGGTGGAAAATTTTGAATATCTTGGGTCATTGATTACCAACAATGGTGACACAATGAAAGAAATTAAACGACGACTATCAATTGCTCTTCAAAGACTAAAACAACTGAATAAATTATGGAATGGGACAGACAGAGCTACACAAATTAGATTGTTAAGAGCATGCATCTTTCCCATTGCAACATACGCCTGTGAGACCTGGACACTTACTAAACAAGCTGAGCAGCGCATAATTGCCTTTGAATATAAATGTTAAAGACGAGTTCTAAGAATATCTTGTGTAAAGAAAAGAACAAATGCATCCATACTTCAAGAGCTGAATATTGAAGAAGGTTGGCTATTAAAAACGATAAAACAAATATTTTGGTCACTTGAAACGTCACGAAAGTTTGGAGAGAACAATAATGGAAGGGTATATGCCTGGGAAGAGAGGAAGAAGAGGACCAAAGAGAAGATGGGTGCAGGATGTGGCGGGTGATCTCCAGATGGGTGTATCGGACGCGGGACATCTTGCTTATGATCGAGAGGTTTTCCGGAAGGTTGTTATGGGAGCGAGGTTCTGCAAAGGACATACTACTGAATGAATGAATGTACAGACCAAATGGAAGCACAGGAAGAGGACGATCACGTAAACTATGGACGGAGGGAATAACAGAGTCCAAGGGAATATCAATACATGAAGCTCATAAGCGGGCACTCTCGAGCTGTTTATATTTCACCTCGACGCCGCAAGGTACAAGAGGAACATGATGAGATGAGAAGAGACAGCAGTACACATTTAACATTGGCGTTGAAAATTACAAGTTTAGTGCTAAGTTTAACTTCCTGTAACTCCGACAAATTTCCGAGTATTATGAAAACTCCTCTTGTCTTGTGTATTCTTGTGTTAATATCTCTGTGTTTATTTTTTATCTACGCTGCTTACCAAATTGGTGTTTGATTCTGTCTCTTTGCTTCTGGTTTTAACTCAGCTGGGTTCTTTCATTGTCTATATGAAAGAATACAGCTGTGCTGAGCGCCAGAAGTATACACAATTACAACACTATCTAGCGTTCAAGTAATACAACATTCACTACTGTATTATATAACACATTTAAAACACTGCCTAGCGTGCTGGAAATACGACCTCCACTATTGTATTATATAACACATTTACAACACTACCTAGCGTGCAAAAAATGCGACCTACACTACTGTAACATATGGAGCACTGCAAAACAGGTAATGACAACGGAAAACAAGTCAACGATAAATAGACATAGAGAACTGCAATGAATTATTAATCATTATATCACCACAGCAGACGTGTATATATAGAGGATCACTATTGCACATAGTCACTACTACTGATACAATAATACTACTAACTGGCATCTTTTGTTGAAAGACAAGTCTGTAAAATGGAGTTATACCTCTCCATATCACAAAGCCTGTGCTGAATTTAGAGACCATGTGTTGCCCATGCAGCATGATCCCTCTCTCCGCCTGTCTAGTTTACCCCAGAGGAAAGGTTTCACCAATACGTCTGGAAGAAGACAAGCTGTAGAAGCTGCTGGATCAGCAAAGCAATCTTTTAACTGTCGGAGCTTTCATCTTAAACCAGTTGCCGACCAAGGATTAAGGCCTGGTCTGCCCTACCATACCTTTAGTTTTTCGGTTGCATTTCTTCACACTAAGATAAGGCTTAAAGCCTCTTAATTGCGCTTCTCCGCCCGAAGCCATTGACACAATGTCGGGTGTAGGGTTTTGTAAACACCCCCTAATATTCAGCGCAAACAGAAAGCAGATAGTACCGTCTACTGGCTGTATTGTAGCTCAGTCATAACTGACTAAGACTTGACTTTTAGTAATTGAAAAATCATCATGAAAATCAATAGTACTACACTGAACTCTGTAAATATACAGACATACGTACCTGAACATATAACCAACACACTATGAAGTAACAAAAGTAGAACACTAGTCATGCATACGTTGAAAGTGGAGAGGAGATATTTGAATGTCATTGTTCGCTGAAAGACGTCGCTAATAAAACATCCATAGACTGAATTGTATAGTTTTATTGTTGTGTTCCTACCCATGCTTTGAACTAGAGCGTAGTCCATACCTTGCTTCTACTTCTAATGCACATTACTGAGAGTCGGAGTGGAGTGGACATGGATGGGTGATTGCACAGATGGATAGCAGGCAGAGGAATGGTTGCGACGAAGAAAGGGTGCTTACATGAATGCTGGATGCACGAATAGATGTATGAGTAGTTAGCGAATGCTCGCCCGGGTGATTTGATTATATTCACAGATGGTTGGGTGTTGAGGGGCAGGAGAAATGCCTGGGGGTTCTTAGCAAAAGCTAATGGTCGACGTTTGGTGCAGGAGAGCCTGGCATATGATACCACAACATCTAGCTTAAGAATGGAGGTGGAGGCGGTCAGTGCAGCTTTCCGCTGGATGGAGAATACGATTCACACACACATCGTGATTGTAACTGACTCAGAAAGCATGCTGAGTAGGGTGAGGACAGGCAAGCTTCGTGCAGAGTGGCTTGCTTCGCTTCGGAAGTCACGGGTGACAAGCATCGTCTGGATCTTTTCTCCGGGGCATGCTGTTGTGCTGGGGAATGAACAGGCGGACAGATTGGCTGGCTCTGCAAAACTTGGTGGAGTATTGATGCACGATAAGGCAGACGTGGTTGCTGCCTTGCGGGAGCACGTGTACACCTCGGAGGAGCAAATGGATCACCATGGTCTGGCAAGAATGCGACAGCGAGGGGTGACGAGAGGATCTGGCCGATGATCGACGCTCAGAGGAAAGGCGAGACGGACATATAATCAGATTGCTACTATTATTAGTGTTGGAACTCTTCGCTGGCTGCTGACGATGGGGATGGAGCGCTTATGGGAATGCCCCGAATGCTGTGATGTCGGTTTCTAAATCAATCAATTAATCAATCAATCATTAGCGAGGTAGAAAAGTCCTGACGTTTAAAAACAAAAACATGCAAGAAAGAAAGAAATAAGTAAATAAATCCAGTTACCAAGCAAGTTATAGACAAACAGACAATTATTAGGTAGGTCAGTGGGTAGGTAAACAATAAATAGGTCGATAGCTAGGAAGGTACGTAAGCAGACAGACAGGCAGCCGACAGGCAGGCTTACAGACAGACAGTTGTAAGGTAGGTAGGCAAATAGATACAGTGGTAGGTAGGTAGGTTAGTGTCACAAGATAGCCCGTAGGTTCTGCCTCGCGGCTAATTCTGACACGGGAGAACCCCGCGCTATTTGTAGCCGACGTTGGCCGAAGGGAATTCCCCTGTCTGGACTGTTCTCTAACATTCTATTTTCTGGGGGTTTCTCTTGTGCACGGAAAGAGCTAAGTTTCCCTGAATTGCGGTGCACGTAAATGAGACACGCTTCTCTCGAGAAAGTCGCGTTACTTGCAGTAAGCAAAATTCTCCGTCTCCCGTGAAATAACACGAGACTCAAGGTCGGGCAGTCAACATTCCCCAGTTGTGTGTTATCTTCGCTAGAAGTACGACGGCCTGTGAGCTGCTAGAAGTGTCTGTACAGAAATTAAATTTTCTCGATTTGTACTAGAGCCCTGTTAGACAAGAGGTGTTCAAGCGTGAAGGTAAATTGATTTACTATTACTTTGTGACGGTGACGAAACCCGAATGCGAGCACTACGGCCCGCGAAGCGTATTAGCCGTGTGTAGCATAAAGTTAGGCCGTGTATATTAAGTAGGCATTATCGATCGGGGACCGATGAATTGGGGCGTGTAATAGATTGCTTTAAAATTCATTACTAGAGTGCGGCAGTCGCGCCACCAGCTATCAGATATCGAATTAAAAGGGGATTTGATGACCCGTGGCCTCATTCACGTTTAAAAGAGTCTATGCATGACATATCTTTTTGAAATTGCTAGTCAAAGAGCGTTGCGCGATGTGTCGTGTTTGTCGCTAGCGAAAGGAGTCTAGCGCGAATTGATCGATCTAACAAAGGGAGACGGATGAGACCGTGTTAATATTGAAATTATCGAACGGTGATACAGTGATATGTCAAAATGGAGCGTCGGCCGAGTCGCATATCGAAGTTCTACAATCGACAGATAGCGAGGGTGCGTCACCGCAGTTTCGTACGGAATATTGATCTTTTTATTTCTACTTTCCTCTGCTGTTCCTTAAATAATCATTCCCTAATTGGGAAAACAATGGGAAACTTTCTTTCTCCACAGTGAGGAAAGAGGGGGACGTAGATACGAGGGGCCAGACTGCATTCTACAGATGAACACGTTGATCCCAACGGGTCAGCTATAAGGTCACGCCACTAAACCAGAGTGACCAAAGGGGAATGAGCTAATCGCTGTTTACTTGGGAACGAACCCAGGTAGTTGTTCTACCCTTGTTCTTCGAACTAAAAAGGGAAAAGGACTACAGTAAATGCACACCACTCGATCACGAATAAGGGCAAGAGTCGCATATCATATAATAAAGCGGTTCTCTAATATCTGGGAGTGAGGGTCCAGAGAGAAACTGACTCGAGTGTGAGAACGAAGAGGGAACGTCAGGGAAACTAGTTCCCCTTCCGGGGCGATACTAAGCCTAACGCCGATGCCTAAACTCTGAAGTGATGGATGAAAGGAATGAGAAAGACTGAGCGTTTTACAAGTGAGTTCCAGACGACGCCTGTGACGGAGAGACTGGACCTGTCCGAGCTGCCACCTAAGTCTTCACTGACGACTCTGTTCCCTGGGCTGGGATGAGGGTCCAAGGTTCACTGCTGTCTGCACTCTTTCGCAGATTAGGAGGATCAGGTGAACATATATGATATGTAAACCTAGGCTGTGGACTTAGTGGCCCTTCTTTAGTTAATCACCACCGGCTGTGGCAGACTACTTTCACTAGGTCCTCTCATTGCAGAACCTACCTTCAAGTGTGACCAAGACGATATCTTAGGCCCGGCATACGACGGATGCACATGGCGAACTCAGAATTACTAACTGCGCGAACTCCCCAGAGTTGGAGCCGCGCCTTACTTCCGCCTGAGACGTTCTCGTCAACAATATCGCTCGCCGGACAGAAGGTTATTCAAGCACCTGACACGTACCGACCACATCGGCCACATATTACCCACAACATATTTAAGGTAACCATGACACTTTCACTGCTATGCCAGCTCCTACTGAAGCCCGCTGTGACGTTGTTATTGAAGTGAGTTGTGGAGCTCCCACGAGACGTTCTTAGTTCCACACGTGTGTAAGACACCTGGACACTGGCGTCCCATTAATTAGACATTAAGTGGTGGTGAACTTTGTTTGATCGATGAGAAGTTGCAAAGGACAGCTTGAACACTGGAGTCAAACCCGTTATGAACAATTCTTACCGAGACTTCGAAGGATTGTGAAGGTCCTTGCTATTCGCTGCCGGGACCTGACGGTGAATCCCGAGAGACAACTATCCTAGTCCAGCAGGCTGACCAGTCCAGACCATTGTCTTGGAAGACGCCGAAGGTGTCTACACTTGGGAAAGTCCGTTGCGCCGGAAGTTATCCGGGTGAGTGCACAGCAACGCTTGGACTAATGCACAAAACAGATCTCACATGCTGACTGACGAAACCTGGATCATCTATAGTTCTTCTCACCTCTCTTCTTTAGCTCTGTATATAGACGTACTTCTACCCCGGCTTTTCAGTCTTCCACCTCTGAATTATTTTGTAATAAATTTTGCTTTTGTTACCATGTCTTGGTGTGAGGGTAAGACTATTGTCTTGTCCGAGCCCCCTGTGGGTGGGTATCCATAGGTGGGAAGGGAAGGACAGGTGGAGTCCCTGCTTGTTGGGGAGTCTAGTAGACGGAAAGTCCTAGTGAGTTTGTCAGGGCAGTGCGGGGGATATATCTAAGTGTACCCTACCTGTCTAAGCCCCAGGCGTACTGGTACTCAGTACATATTAAAATGATGCATTATTCTCTTGACGAATCCAGAGTTGAGTTATGTCGTCGGCACTGAGACCCTAGTGGTTAGTGCCCCTAAGTTGAAAGATTGTGAGAAAGCAGGGTCCATGGGGCTTGAGGGGTCGGTAGACCGATTTCACCTATACCCACACCCAGAACATATCCCACGGAATATAGTATAGTAATAGCTCCGCTCACCCCAAGGATATTACGACAGTTAGTATGTTGGTAAGTAGGTAGGTAGACAGGCAGACAGCTAGTTATCTAGCTGGATGAATGCATGGATTGACAGGTAGATAGGTAGGTAGGTAGGAAGGTATGTAGGTAGGTAGGTAGATAGAGGTCGACTGGTAGACAGAGAGACAAGACATGTCCGAGAAGCTATCAGAAGAAACGACAACATTGCCACCAGTGCCAATAGATATATGTATATGGCAATAGATATGTGTATTTGGCAATAGATAAATGTATATGGCAATATATAAATATGAATGTGTGTGTGTGAGTGTGTGTGTGTGTGTGTGTGTGTGTGTGTGTGTGTGTGTGTGTGTGTGTGTGTGTGTGTGTGTGAGACTTACTGTGGCGAAATGATCCTTTACGACCCAGGAGGCCTCATTACAGGGATGGTAGAACATAACAAAGACTAAGTCCTTGTTGGCGTGGAACATATCCCAACTGGCGGCAGAGATGCTGTGTATATCACAGTATTCACTGAAGAAGTCTCCCATACTAAGCTATTGTTTTATGCCAACAATTGTTCGTCGTGATAGGATCGGCCTTGAGGTTGAAGTCAAATTTAATTATTGCTTTCTCAGAAACTGGCGAAACATGTATTTGAAGGTCGGTTCTGTTATGTTAATGTTTAAAATGACGGGAAGCTGGTGAAGAAATGAAGGATTGGAGCAGTCAGGACAAGAAAGCCGACATCGCCCTATCCTAGACTACATGGAGTGGATGGGAATTATTTAGGGAGGGTATGACGTGATGTTCTATTTGTGTTATGTTAAGGTGCTTGTTAGTGCAGCAAGTATGGGAACTACATTGAAGTGGAATTCCCCATCACAAGTATGCATGCCCTTGTTGTTGTTGTTGTTGTTGTTGTTGTTGTTATTGTTGTTGTTGTTGTTGTTGTTGTTGTTGTTGTTGTTGTTCTTCTTCTTCTTCTTCTTCTTCTTCTTCTTCTTCTTCTTCTTCTTCTTCTTCTTCTTCTTCTTCTTCTTCTTCTTCTTCTTCTTCTTCTTCTTCTTCTTATAGCCTATGCCTTGGTAATCATGTCTGTGAACAGTCCTCTGTCTCGTGTGCTGCCAATCATTTCTGATATTGATTTTCTTTCTCCGCATGATGTCAGACAGTTTAGCATCTTCTCTCTTGGTCTCCCCCTGCCTCTCCACCCCCCCCCCCCCCCACCTTCTATAACTGTATCGTTGTGGCGATATAGTCCAGTATTCCCCTTTTTAAAAAAATTAAATGCTCCCAAAAAAATGGGAACTGTCTTATTCTGATGCGAATAACCAGTTCACTTTGTGATTTAACTTTTATAAAAATTACATCTTCATTTTCTTTCTTCCGCCGGTGATGTTCTGATCATCCTTCTATAAATCCACATCTCCGCAGATTTTACATAATTCTTCACTTGTCTGTTAATTGTTCATGATTCGCTTCCGTACATCAGGATTGGCCCAAGAACTCTTTTCTTCACATCGACCGACTTCGAAAGATAAATTGCGGAGAATATTCGTGACCCCGTGATGTGTCTCCACCTTGTAGCTTACGTGTTTCAATGACCACAAGAGCTGACGGTAGCACAGTTCCTGGTAGGGCCTCCCGTGTAGGACAGTTTAAGGGATGTGAACTAGACGAAGAGAGACACAACCCTGCTGTTTTGTGGGTAGATTGGGGACAGTCATGTTAGTCACATATCCTTTACATGATATTGCAGTTAACCCCAGCATTTTATTTGGATGTTTGTGTTTCCATCCATCATCCATCATGTGCCACGTCGATAAGCGTGGGCGGTCATGTTTTGTCATCTGACTCGATCACCAGGGTCGCGGGTCAGCTCCGTGTTCCTGTCTCGACCATGCCACATGTCCAAGCCACCCAGGTATTTACTTCTCGGTCTTCCCGTTGGTCTCTTCCCTTTGATCTTGCCAGTTGTCACAAATTTCTCCAGTTTATTTCTTTTCACATGTCCAAAAACTTTTGACCGTCTGCATCTAATTGTCCTCTAAAAGTACTGGAGAGTTTTGGTCTTAGACCATAACTCTAGGAAGGGAAAATCCCAACTGCACCTCCCAGTAATTGAGGATGGGATACACCACGGTGTGGTTAACACAGCTCTGGGGGTCGAGTATCCACCGGAATAAGTGGACACCTCTGCAGCTGAGCAGAGCAGGGCACTCACTTGCCCGTACAGTCGGAAATGGCTGTCAAAGGCAGAGGTAAAAGACCACCATGTGAATGTGGAAGGCAAGGAAAAACCACCACATTATCTTCCCAAGACTTCATGGCAAACCATATTTCAGAGTTAGTGAACGACGTTAATGGCTGTCTTAGGACATCCTCGTAGGAACGTAAATTACAAGTACCTCGAGGAACACAGTTAATAGGGAAAGCTGACCCACACGCAAAATTCAGTCCATCACTACTATAAATAGTGTGTATGGACTACGCTTGAGTTCAAAGCTTCAATCAATCAATCATGTGCCATGCCGGAAAGCGTGGGCGGTCATGATTCGCCATTTCACTCGATCACCAAAGCTTGCGAGCGCAAAAAAAAAAAATCTTTTCTTTTGCGTCATCAGTCCTGCGGTCTTATACGGACATCGTCGGCAATTTGATGATCACTATCACTATCTCTTCCTAGAAGGCAAGAAGCATAGTTGCCATTCTAGATATTTTATATCCAGATCTAGAGGTTTTTGTCGGCATCTGGATACCGTTTTCTGACGTTTGGATGCTGGATGCAATTCTAGATACTTTTCATTTGGAGTCGGATATTTTGAATACTTTCTAGATTTTACTTTTCTTTCGGTGTCATTTACCCATTTTATTTTTATGTTTGGTCTGGACGCGCGTAAATTATGGTAACTGCCATTATTTAAACTTTGAACTGACTTGGGTCAAGGCTCAACAATCTGGCAACCCCCAGGTAATGATGTAAAAGGGCGCATAAGGGCACTGAAGAAACTTTTGGTCAGTAAACATTTAATCTTCAAGAATTTGGTTGCAATTGGTACCGATAATGCCTCGGTAACAGTTGGTATCAACCATGGCGTTTATGCAAAATTGAAGGAAGATATCCCATCTTTAATCCTCATAAAATGTGAGTGTCATTCCTTGCAGCTAGCATTATTACATGCCACATCAGAATGTTTACCAAGGAATTTGGAATTCCTTATTGCTGAAACACATAACTGGTTCTCCAAATCATCTGTCAGACTACAGTAATATACTAATTTATATAAAACATTAAATGATAGATTCCTCACCACTGAAAATTCTGTCATATTGCAAAACTAGATGGTTATCAATTCAACCAGCTGTTGAAATAATTGTGAACCAATAGTTGGAGTTGAAGACACACTTCGAAATAACAAGACAAAGTGAAAAGTGCTACACAGCTGAAATACTATATGGAATGTACAGTGATGAAAAAAATTTGGCATTCCTTCTCTTTTTACAACCCATTTTAAGTGAAGTGCAAAAATTTAATAAACTATGTGAATCTCAAAATGTTGATAAAGTTAAATTAATTGACGACCTCATTTTGCTATTTCACTCAATTGGTAAAAGACTTATATTGCCAACTTGTAAAGCTGACTTGTTCACTTGCACTATACAGAGCTTTTTAGCTCCTAAGCCATACCTGGGATACCAAATCGAATCAAAAATTGATGGTTTAAAAACAAAAGGACTGTTAACATAAAATGAAGAGAACCACTTAAGAAAGCGCTGTCAAGATTTTCTTGTCTCATTATTCAATCAACTGAAGCAGAGACTTCCTGAAAATTTAGATGTATTGAAAAATATTTCACTCTTTTCTATTAACAACATATCTCAACCAGTAAAGGACATACCTACATATTGTCAAGTTATTACATTTTTAAGGGCTACTGATAATAGTGTGGCGGAAGCAGAATATTAGTTAACAAAAATAAATTTGGTTGACTGGACAAACAAAACAGAAACTGAAGCTTTTTAGAGTGAAGTAAGACAATTTAAAGATGCCTCAGGAAACAGTCCATTCTGTAAGCTCTTTGAATATGCGATGTCTGCCATGATACTACCCCATTCAAATGTTGATGCGGAAAGAGTTTTCAGTACTGTGAATTATACAAAATGTAAACTAAGAAACAGGATGAAACTTGACCTCTTAAATGCTATCTTGACAATAAGATTTGGCCTGATGAGAGCAGGAAAATGCTGTTCAACTTATCAGCTCCCTGATCGTGTATTAAAAGAAATTGGAACAGCTAAAGCATACCAGAGTCATTTTGAATCTGAAGCTTCAACTTCATCATCCAAGCTAAGTGCATCTTGTGAGAGTGCATCATCAGTGAAGATGAGGACATAATTCTATAGGTAAGTAACATCAATTTTTTTAAAATGTTGCATATCCGTTACAGGACGTTGCAGTCAACATCAGAATTTTCAGCTGCTGTTGATGTACTAGGCAAGATTAATGATTATGCTCAGTAGTTTGCGATTGCTTTCTGAGCGACCGGTTCACATACCCCTTAAATTACCAGGGCGGCTCGAACCGCTGCCGGTTTGGGTGCAGCTGCATTACTCACGAGAATATACGGGATTACGGCGACAGCCGTAAACTCTTCGCTTCGCTAGGGAGACCGGCAGTCACATCAATACATATGTAATTTCTTACTTTCTCAAACTGGATATTTTTCCTAGATACTTTTCAACGAAATCTAGATATTTATGGATGTTGTTTGGGCAATTTCTAGATACTTTTGGTCCAAAAAAAGTGGCAACCCTAGCAAGAAGGTGTCACTGTCATGGCTGAACACAGAAATGTACACACAATCACAACATAGCACGGATAACATCAAATCTCCGGAGGTTTTAATTTTATTTTTACGTCAATGATTTCAAGTTCTTATGTTTGTTTTCTTTGCCGCTGTGAGAGCAGATTTTGCCACGAATATGTATTTTCGATCGGGTTCGTGTATTTAAATTTATGAATTGCAAACAATTAAAATTAAGTATGGAAGCTCTATTTATTTGCAATAGAATTTGCAATTGCGAATAGAGAACAATTATATTCGCAATAGAATTCTCCGTAATTTTTAATGAATCACATTACTTCTTGGCACTCTTCCGAATTCCGGTCCCAAATAGTTCCGCAGTGAATAGGTCAGGGGTTAAGGGTTAGGGTTAGTTGTTAACTAAACACTGACCCTAACCCTTACCCCTGACCTATTCACTGCGGATCTATTTGGGACCGCAATTCGGAAGAGTGCCTTACTTCTTATTTCTATCCGTTCTTCTGGCATCCCGTTTTATATTTTTACATTGGGAGAGTTTATACATAGCTGAAGTATGAATAAACGCCAATAAACGGATACTTTATAGTTATACATAGTGAAGTATGAATAAACGGATACTTTATATTATACATAGTTGAAGTATGGCTGTATTAAATATCAAGAATAATTTTCCAGATTGGTATTCCCAATACAAATAATTGAATTAATTGTGTCCTCAAGCGAGTTCAAGAATTGTTAACTTGCATTTCTGTACACTTACTGTTTACAGGCATCAATCTTTGTTTACATTACTGACCTATTTGAGTATTTCCTACTATTTAGACAAGAATATGCGTCGCCTCAGAGACATGAACAGGCTTTTGACTGACTGGCCTCATGAATTAACAAATAAACAAGGAAATGCTATGCATATACAGTGCAGGAAAACCTGGTATATGTGAAGCAGGTTGAAAAGAGAGAGGAGAGAGATAGATAACGAAGATAGTGTGAGAGACAGAGATATGAGAAAGATGTGTTGAAAGACATTCAATCAATCAATCAGGTGCCGTCTCCGCAATGAAGGTTGGCTGCAATGGATCTCCAACACTGTCTGTCTCTCGCCCTGACTGTACATTCTGTCAGGCTGATGCTAGTCCATCTCTTGATGTTATCCTCCCACTTGTATCGTTGTCTACGTTACTTGTTCTAGTATCTGCCCATTTACTGTGATGTTCATTGATGACCTTTCATTTTCACTGCTAATATCATAGTTTTTTGTTTTTTGGATGTTAATATCTAAGCCACATTCTGCACTGTGCCTGTTTACTTCTTTAGTTACTAATATTTGTTTATTAAAAAGTCGCTTTCACCCAATTAATTGCTGAAGCGTCCGCTCACTAGTCAATTTTAGTTTGAGCCGGTATGAAGGTGGTTAATTTGGGACGATATTTCAGTTGGCAAATAAAATTCACGTTAAACAAATACATCTATTGGATCCATCGATTCCGACACTCGATCACTCCGTCGCTGCCTGGGTGCTAAAAATTTAAAAAAAAAAAATTATCCCGAATGGGGAATTGAACCTCGAGCTCCCGCGTGACAGGCGAAAACACTTACCACTATGCTACTGAAGACACGTTAATAGAACAACGAAAAATTATAATATAGCCACACGCATAGGAATAATCACGTGACTAACTTCTACTGCGAATATAATTTTTCTCTATTCATAATTCTATGGCGAATAGTCACTTCGATTAAGTATATTTTAGTATTTTTTTTTTATTTAGCTCCTGCGAAACGGAGAGACATACTAAAGACAGACATGATATACATACCTTGCAAAAAAACTCCATACACAGGTGAAAACAAAGTGTGGCTTATCAAAAATTAGAAACAATCAATAAATATATAATACTGAAGTATTAAAATAAAACAATAAATAAGTATTATAAATTATAGGACAACAAAACAGTGCTGACATTTCGGTTCTAGAACCTTTTTCAAGGACAGGACAACACAAACAGATAAAGAGCGAAATAAAGCACACAAAATAAAATAAACTTGAACACTTGAAAACTTTTGTAAGGTATGTACATAATTTTCAAGGACAGGACAACACAAACAGATAAAGAGCGAAATAAAGCACACAAAATAAAATAAACTTGAACACTTGAAAACTTTTGTAAGGTATGTACATCTTGTCTGTCTTTAGTATGTCTCTTCATTTCGCAGGAGCTAAATATTCTTAATTGTTTGCAATTCATATAGTTATATCCTACTGCAGCCGCTGCTTTTTCTTTACCTGTATTTAGTATTGTAATTGTAGTAATGAAGTAATGTAATGTTGTTATTAATAATTAATAGGTGTATTGATCATGTCTAAGGGAAACAAAACTCGCTTACACTCAGGAAATAAATGACCGTAGACCCCGAGGTAGACCAAGAAGGCGGTGGAGAGATAATATACATACAGACCTACAAGCACTTGGAATCAACGACTGGCAAGAGAAGGTCCACCAGAGAGACGAATGGAGACAGATTGTATTTGCAGCAAAGAACCTCAATGGCTCAGAACGCTGAAGAAGAAGAAGAAGATTGATCATGTCTATCAGATTAGGTATTTACGATTACTAATAAACAACCACAAATAGATAGGCCATGAAAAACCAAATCTAACGATATCTCAATTATGCCTTTATGGCAATTCTGAGCAGAGATGTTTACATTTGAGTGTCAGGATCTTGAACCAAAAAATGCTCAAAATTCCGCTCACTAAGCAGCTTTTCTTTTGTCCCAGGCAAAGGGAGAACTGAAATAATGAAACTTTGGCTACTGCTATAACTTTTTTGTTTCTAAACAAACATCTTAGCAACCACACATCATTATGATCGGGGTAGCAAAGCCTAACTGCTCAAGTAATCTAATTTTAGATTTGATCCGTCATGACCTAATTAGCAATTAAAAATGGTCACTAATTAATTACTAATTAATTAATTACCCTGTCCATTATTATTGTAAGCTTAGAAAGTGGGCAAGATGTATATTTTATTAGGCGGAATGATGCTACGGCCCCAGTGGTTTCTCTCCTTTTTCAATAGGATATGCTGTGACCTAATTAGCAATTATAAATGGCCGCCAATTAATTATTCATTAATTACTAATTATAGATAACATGAGCAGTTAGGTCTCGCTACCCCGGTCACTGTAATATAGGTTGCTAAGATGTTCATTTAAAACAAAAAAGTTATGGTAGCAAGAAGCTTAGAGGATTCCTGAGTATTTGTTCAAGATCACGACACTCAATATCTCCACTCAGAATTGACATCCAGGCTTCATTAAGGTACCATTGGATTTGGTTTTTCAAGGCCTGTGTAGCTGTGGTAGTACTCATTAGTAAATACCCAATTTGAAAAACGTGATCAAAGTAATGCAACATTAACATTTAAAAATGTAGTCTTCATAAATGATCAGCCATGATGCCGCCATGTAAATTAATGTTCTGAGTATGATGGGGTCCATGTAGAAAATTTCTCCAACAGACACTAGCATTGACGAATAATAACGAGAGATGCAAAAATGCAGGACAAATGCTGCAGATTTTAAAAAAATACTACTCTAAGAGTAGTAACATCAGATGAGAGATGCCTTGAAGAGATTAGAACAAGAATCACCATGGCGAAAGTAGCCTTTAGCAAGATGAAAAACATTCTGACCAATAAAAAGATGTCAATTGAAACGAGAAAAAGAGTGTTGAAGTACTACATAGAACTTGTACTTTTACATGGATGTGAAGCTTGGACAATGACAGACAAGCTGAAAAACATCTGATGGCTGTGGAAATGTGGTTTCTGAGGAAAATGCAAAGAATACCAAGGACAAGCAGAAAAACCAATGAACAAGTCCTACAAGAAACAAGAGCGTAAACTGATTAGAGTCATTAGACGTAGACAGTCAAAATATTTTGGACATGTTATGAGAAGAAATGAATTGGAGAACTTGGTGACAACTGGCAAGATCGAAGGGAAGAGACCAAGGGGAAGACCAAGAAGTAAATACTAGTATGGCTTGGCTACGTAGCATGGTCAAGACAGGAACATGGAGCTGATCCACGACTCTGGTGATCAAGTGAGACGGCAAAACATGACCGCCCACGCTAACCGGCATGGCACATGATGGATGGATGGATCATAAAAATATTCTGCTGTAAGTAAATGTATCTTTCTTTTTCTCTAGTCTAGCAGCAGTGCTATAATGGAATAATAACAACAGCAACTATGGGTCTCATTGCAACAAAGACTGCAGATGTTCACGAAGGTGAAGCTCTGTCAGATGAAAGCCATGGTGAATTCATTGGTGAGAGGCACTCATTTAGATCTACTTTCTGTAATACTGTTACCTCTGGAAGTGAAGACAGTGAGGGTGCAAAGTCTGCCAGTGTGTCGATGGCGCCACAAAATGCCACAACATCAGCAGATGAGGAAGAAGCAGTGACAACAAAGACAGATGATTTTAAAATGCTCATTAAGAAGGATCTGCGCTATCTTGTAGGTAAGTTTATTGTAAAGTTTGTATATTTTATCTGTATACAGTTGAAGCTGTACTAATATTTGGCTTGTTACATTGAGTTATCATGTGGCGCTATATGTGTTATATAATTGAAACTGTACGGATACGAAGGGAAGTCAATAAGTAAGTCACAAATGGCTGTAGAAAAATAACTAAATATGATAACAACTTGAAACCAGTTTATTTTTATACAAAAATTGTCCCTTTATTTCTCAACATAATTTCTACCAACATTGATGCACTTATCCCATTAGTTTATCAGTCCTCCCAAACCGGCTGCATAGACCTGCGTGCTCTGTTTTCTAACCATGTTTTCACTTCACATTCTACTTCAGCGTCATTCGCGAAATGTCTCCCCCAAGGTGGGTTTTCAGTGGACCAAAAAGGTGGAAATCGCTAAGGGCTAAATCGGGGCTGTAAGGTGGATGTTCCTAAACTTCCCACCTTATTTGGTTAATTTTCTCCTGAGTTAATCGAGCCGTATGTGGTCTGGCATTGTCATGAAGAAGCAACACTCCTCTAGTCAGCAGTCCTGGACGTTTTCTTTGAATTGCATCATGAAGCATCGATAGAACTTCACAGTGCGATTCAGAATTCACATTGTCACATTTCTTCTTGAAATTGGTTAAAAGCACTCCTTGAATATCTGAGAACACTGTCAGCATAAACTTCCATGCTGATGGCGTAACCATGAATTTATGGACACAAGGCGAAGAAGGATGTTTCCATTGCGTTCAAGCACATTTTGATTCGGGCTGGTAGTGATGCACCCATGATTCTTCCCCAGTAAAAATCCTGTTCAGCATGTCTTCTCCTTCATCTTCGTATCAACAGAGATGATGCAAGGACAGGCCAAATTGGTTCATTTTGTGATCCACCTTCAGTTGTCTGGATATCCACCTTGAGCACACCTTTCTTAAATTTCAATTGATCATGCATTATGCTGTATGCTGAACTATGTGAGCAGCCTATTGCAGATGCTACAGAGTCTATCGTTACTCGCCTGTCACCTCTAATCATCTCCTCCACCCGCTGCACGGATGCTTCTGTTGCAGTCTCAACAGGACGACCAGATAAGATTTCATCAACAATTTTAGAGCTTCCTTGAGAAAATGTTTCTACCCAGCTATGCACCACTTTACGGGACAAACATTTGTCAGCTTAAACAAGAAGTATTCCTTATGAATGTCCTTTGCAGGCAGTCCTTTTGCCCAGACCCCCCCCCCCCCCCCCCCCCCCAAAAAAAAAATTCACAACACCACGTTGTTCTGTTGTTAACACTCGGTAAGTACAGTCACCATTTTGTTTATGCGCTGCGCATGCGCATGAGACACCTAGCGCAACCTGACGAACAGGAATTTAAAGTTCGATGTTGCTGTCATCTAATGACACCTGTAGAAAACACTAACTACATTTACCTGCCATCCCACAGAACTGTGTGACTTATTTATTGACTCTTCCTTGTATTTGACTTTTTAGATGTCAGGTCTTGGTCAGATATGACTGAGCTACTGTAGGACAGTGGAAGTACTACCTGCGTTCTGTTAGCACCAAATCTTGGTTGGTTCTTACCAAACCCGACACCCCACAATGTGCCAACAGCTTCAGGTGGAGGAGCGCAATGGGAGGGTACAAGCATTATCCTGGTGCGAGGAAATGCAGCCTAAAGACTAAATGTCATGGCAGGGCAGACCAGGCCCCAGGCTTTGGTTGGCAGCTGGTCTAGGATCAAACAGTATTGCTTTGCTGATCCAGCAGCTTCTGCAGCTTGTCTTGTTCCAGATGTATTGGTGTTACCTTTCCTCAAGAGTGAACTAGGCAGGCTGAGAGGGATCATGCTGCATGGGCAACATATGGTCTCTATATTTCAGCGCAGGCTTTGTGCTATGGAGAGGTAAACTCCATCCCTGGTCTTAACCGGTCTCAGAATCAAAGCAAGAGGTAGTAGTTACAGGTTATAAGTCCCTGTCAATTGGCATAGACATGGGGCATGACGAGTTGCTTCTGGTGGTGGGAAACATATATAAATGCTTATCTAAAGATTCTTTACAGAAGTGAACACCACGAAAAACAGAGATATCATAACAAGTACAGAAATCTGCTTACTGAACAGATATGTGTGGCTTGTTCTGTATGGATGAGATTGCGGGACTGTGATTCATGAAATGGTGAAGAAACTGGAAGCAGCAAAAATGTGGTGTTTGAGACAAATGTTGCGAATATCGTGGACACATAAGAAAATGAGCAGTGGTTGTTTTAAGGACAGCAGATGTTAATTAGTTACTCATCACAACATATAAGAAATAGACATGCAATATTTGGGGCACATTAACAAAAGAATTGGGATACAGAAATGAGGTTTATGTGGAAAAATACTAGGGGAGAAAAGAGAGACAGAGGAAGATGGAGACAGTTGTATGTGGAAAGCTTCAACAGCTCGGCAACAAATAATAATAATATAAGTAGTACCAGTTTCACTAAAACATCAGATGACAGAGAGGATTGGGGTCTCATGGTCACCGATATCTGCTCCATACCCCGCACATGAAGGAGATGAATTAAAGGCCACACATTACGTCTACACCATGAAAGAAAAAAAAAGAAAGAAAGAAAGAAAGAAATTACCTTATTTCAACAATGTCTAAAGTTATATTTGTAATTTCAGGGAACATTGAAAAACTTCCAGAATCTGCTCGTAAGTTATTCAATGAGGCAAAATTGTACCTTACGGCTGAGTCTTCTGACAGCAGAAGTCAGGGAGGTTTTGTGTCACTGTTTCAGGTGTTGCCGAGCGTGGCTGCAGGTAATATTTGTGTAATATAAATGTTTCAGTATTTCTTTCTGTGAATCATTTATGTGCCTATTTGAAAGATGTTCTAACTTCACAATTTTACCCTTTAAATGTATATTTTATTGAGTTCTATAGCTTTTCTTTTGAAGGACTTCAAATGAAAGCCTTAAAAGTGTGATATAAATTACAATAATTATGTCATTATCTTGTAACCTGTCAATATTGATATTAAGGATGTCAAGAGTGTTAAGCATGTGACATCATGGTGTAGACAGACACTGACATACAAGAACAGTTTAAAGATGGCCGCCCCACTTTTAACATGCATCAAAGAGGAGCAACATTTTGTTATCCGTATTTGATCAGTGAGGGGGTAAAACCTATAGAAGCTCATCGGTGAATGAAGTTCCAGTATAGTGATGCATTCCTGTCAGTCCAAAAAGTGTATGTGTGGAGTAGGAAGTTTCAAAACGGCGTGACTTCTATGACAGACTGTTCACAGGTCAGGCACACAGTGTAGTGACCCCCCAAGTTGATATTTTCTACAGGAATCCAAACACATTATCAGCACCGAAGGACTTGCATTGAACACAGTGGTAACTGCATTAAAAAATGATACATATGTTCTATACTATTTCAGAATATATTCACCACAAAAAAAAATATTTAAGGTTTCCACTTGAAACCCCCTTGTACTTTGATGTTCCACTCAGTACTTACACATGCACATACAGAGGATGCAGGTGAGGCAGAGGCAGCGAGATGGTCAGTCATGGACAACAACAGCTAGCTGTAGATCATACACAAGAAATTCTTTGAGAAACACTGAAGTTAATAGATACAAAGAAGGTTTACCCATATGTGAAAAGAATGAGATTGCTGGGGATTGGCAGGGGTTCTGGAAGAATTTCAAAACTGAGAGGGAAGACCAGGAGAACTTTCAGTCCGCTAGCGATGGGAATGTTTAATAGTGTGATTCTTTGCTAACTGTTGAACAAGGGGACGGAGCACGTATGGGAATGTCCTGAGTGCATTAATGTCAGTTCTTAGCTCAACTCAACTCAATTCAACTTTACCAAAGTGTCTGGCACAGCCACTGGAAACCTCAAGTGGTACTGGCCCATGTAAGATGGTTTGGTGACATCTGCAGAATGGAAGATCAGCTGCCAGGAAAGATAATTTCAATTCAGATTTTTACTAGAGGCATTAGGGTGTAAATCATAGGTGCACATAGTTGAAAGAACAATAGAGAAAGAAGAACGGATATTACGAGGGTGAGTCAATAAGTAAGTCACACAGTTCTGTGGGATGGCAGGTAAATATAGTTGGTGTTTTCTACAGGTCTCATTAGGTGGCAACAACATCAAACTTTACATTCCCGTTCGTCAGGTGGCGCTAGGTGTCTCATGCGAATGCACAGCGCATAAACAAAATGGTGACTGTATTTACAGAGTGTACAACCAAAAGCAACGTGCTGTTGTGCGTTTTTTGTTTGCAAAAGAACTGCCTGCAAAGAACATTCATAAGGAAATGCTTCCTGTTTATGCTGCATAGCTGGGTAGAAAACATCCTTCTTCGCCTTTTGTCAATTTCAAGGTTACGCCAACAGCAGGGAAGGTTATGCTGACAGTGTTCTTGGATTGTCAAGTAGTGCTTTTAACCAATTTTAAGAAGAAAGGTGACAATAGGAATTCTGAATCGTACTGTGAAGTTATATTGATGCTTCATGATGCAATTTGAAGAAAACATCCAGGACTGCTGACTCGAGGAGTGTTGCTTCTTCATGAAAATGCTAGACCTCATACGACTCGTTTAACTCAGGAGAAAATTAATCAACTAAGGTGGGAAGTTCTGGAACATCCACCTTATAGTCCCGACTTAGCCCCTAGCTATTTCCACAGTTTTGGTCCTCTGAAACCCACCTTGCCTGGAGACATTTCGCGAATGATGCCAAAATTGAATGTGAAGTGAAAACGCGGTTAGAAAACAGAGCACGCAGTTCTATGCAGCCGGTTTGGGAGGACTGATAAAATGATGGTATAAGTGCATCGATGTTGGTGGAAATTATGTTGAGAAATAAAGGGACAATGTATGTATAAAAATAAACTGGTTTCAAGTTGTTATACTTAGTTATTTTTCTACAGCCATTTGTGACTTACTTATTGACTTCCCCTCGTGCTTGCTGTATCTCACATAGAAGGTATTTTGCAGAATGTTGCTCTCATCACTACTGGCCAGGCCAGCATGGCTGAATGGATAAGCGTCCTCATTCTTAAACATCCAATGTGTTGATACTGAAGTAGGGGTTTAACCCCTACACAGATCAATCAATCAATCAATCAATCATGTGCCATGCCGATCACAGATCAGTTGTACTAAAATGCTGACTTCTTGTCTTTGACCTGCAGACTTAAATTACAAGTACCTCTGAAGTCAGAGTGGATTTGTGTAATGGTGAGGGACACTGGTAATAGGGAAAGCTAATCCTCGCACAAAATTCAATACATTTTTATTAGAAGTAGTGCGCATGGACTACACTTGAGTTCAAAGCTAGCGAGCTCAACAACAGCACCACAAATATTGGCTGGCTGAAAAGATTTCACTTCTTTGCCAGTTACCCTACTGCATGCATTTTCATACCCAAGATGTCTCCATTGTCCAGTCTTCATGCTGGCCGACCCGGCCTCTTCCTCCAGGAACCGGGCCTTCCATGACTTTCCTTTCTAAACCTCTGTCATGGGATGGAAAGGATACAGAATGAAGCTATGCACATTATTCTTGGATGTACAAGAGATACAGCATGCAGGGCGATGCGCTACCTTCTTGATTTTCCAACCATTGAAGAGAGAATACAAGTTTGCAGGGCACACGCCTACCTCAGAATTAACGCAAACACACAACATCCACTGCATAGTGAAATTAGGAAGGTGAAGGGCAGCAGGTTAAAAAGAGGACGGTCGTGGATGAGTCAAGCCGAAGACATTCTTCAACAGGTGTGTTCACTTGAGGACTTAGAACCTGGCGAGGAGTGGGTGCAAGTGCCAACAGACTTCTGCACATCCTTTTCAGTTTGCATCCAACTAGATAGAAAATGCAGACAAGAAAATCCGGCTGCTGTTGAGGCTGAAGTACAAGCGTTGATTTTCGAGAATTCGCTAGACGGTGACGCGGTCATCTACACAGATGGGTCGGTCGTCCGACATATGAGAAGCTCATGGGCCTTTACAGCTCGGGCCGGAGGGAGAATTGTGAAGGAGGACTCTGGTGCTTTCACTGAAACCACAAGTAGCCTGACCATGGAAGTCATGGCAGTAAGTAAAGCAATAACATGGCTCGAGACACAGACATTCACTAGGGCTTGTTTCCTTAGCGACTCAATGAACATGATCAAGAGGATAGAGGAGGGGTCGATCCGAAGAGAATGGTTGCTGCCTCTGAAGCGGTCTCGGCTGGCAAAGATTAGTTTCATCTTCGTGCCAGGTCATGCGGGAGTACAAGGAAATGAGCGGGCTGACAAGCTCGCAGGTGAGGCTACTGTGGAGGGCGGACGCGCCATGGACCAGGCTGACATTCTGAATGCTCTACGAGAAGTGAGACTTTTGCGAGAACCAAGTGATGACTGTGAATCTACAACAATGGCCAGACTGCGGGAGCAGCAAATTAAAAGAGGGGTGGCCAAACAAGAACACTACGCAGGAAGCCAAAGAAGATTGATAAACCAACACAGAACTGGCGTCGTTAGCCGCTATACGCTGTGGGATTTGCTGAGGAGGGGATCCGAGCACTTATGGACTGAATGGTTCGATGTGCAACGAGGATGATCTGTCGACTAACTAACTAATATGGCCTAAATATTTCAGTTTCCAAGACTGTTTATGAACCTGGTTTCTTTGATGTTCAGATCTTGTTGAATGTCAGTATTTTTCTTCTTCTGTTCACAGTATTCTAAGAATTTTTCTGTAAAATTTAAGTTCAAAATCCCCAAATTTTCTTCTTTTGTGGCTACAAAATGTCTGTAGCTTACACCTAAATATTGGCACAGGAAAGATGCATGTACTAAACAATTTGTTTGTTGGTGTTGTGTCATAAGCTATTAATACTGTTTAATCTTTGTATTGCTATGGCCAATCTATGTCTGACTTTTAAAAACATAATCTGTTGATTATAGAGCCAAGATATTTAATGTGTGTGATATTTTCAATTACTTATTATTGATTGTTAGTTTGCTTGACATGCAGTTTTGTCTGTAAGTAAGTAACATATCTTTTTACTTGCCTTGAGGAGCATTGAGCGTATGGTGTTACAACCATGTGTTTATGGAGCATATGGTGTTACACCCATGTGTTTATAGACCCATGGAGCATATGGTGTTACACCCATGTGTTTATAGACCCATGGAGCATATGGTGTTACACCCATGTGCTTATAGACCCATTGAGCGTATGGTGTTACACCCATGTGTTTATAGACCCATTGAGTGTATGGTGTTACACCCGTGTGTTTATAGACCCATGGAGCATATGGTGTTACACCCATGTGTTTATGGACCCATTGAGCGTATGGTGTTACGCCCATGTGTTTATAGAGCCGTTGAGCATATGGTGTTACACCCATGTGTTTATAGACCCGTTTAGCGTATGGTGATACACCCATGTGTTTATAAAGCCATTGAGCATATGGTGTTACACCCGTGTGTTTATGGACCCGTTGAGGATATGGTGTTACACCCATGTTTTTATAGGCCCATTTAGCATATGGTGTTACACCCATGTTTTTATAGGCCCATTGAGCATATGGTGTTACACCCAGGTGTTTATTGGTCCATTGAGCATATGGTGTTACACCCATGTGTTTATAGGCCCATTGAGCATATGATGTTACACCCTTGTGTTTATAGACCCATTGAGCATATGGTGTTACACCCATGTGTTTATGGACCCGTTGAGCATATGGTGTTACACCCATGTGTTTATAGACTCATTAAGTATATGGTGTTACACCCATGTGTTTATAGGCCTATTAAGCATATGATGTTACACCCATGTGTTTATAAACCCGTTAGCATATGGTTTTACACCCATGTATTTATAGACTCATTTAGCTTATGGTGTTACAGCCATGTGTTTATAGAGCCATTGAGCATATGGTGTTACACCCGTGTGTTTATGGATCCGTTGAGCATATGGTGTTACACCCATGTGTTAATAGACCCATTGAGCATATGGTGTTACACATACACTCCACCATACACCATACACTCAATGGGTCTATAAACACACGGGTGTAACACCATACACTCAATGGGTCTATAAACACATGGGTGTAACACCATACGCTCAATGGGTCTATAAACACGTGGTTACACCCAAGTGTTTATAGACCCATTGAACATATGGTGTTACACCCATGTGTTTGTAGACTCATGGAGTGGATGGTGTTACACCCATGTGTTTATAGACCCATGGAGCATATGGTGTTACACCCATGTGTTTATTAACCCATGGAGCATATGGTGTTACACCCATGTGTTTATAGACCTATCAACTGTTGGCAGTATCCTGCTGCCCTTTACTTCCCAAGTTGTTTATTGGTACCCATTTTAGACTATGTCGACTTGGGATCCATGATCAGTTTAGAAATATTTGTGCCAATGAGGATTCACATCCATGGCCACCGGGCTGGCAGTTAAGCATCTAGAAACAGTGCTACCACAGCTGCTGTAAAATACTATAGGGTGTAATTTTAATGTACTGTGCAGTGTTTGAAAATATTGCTGGTCTAAGTTTTGTATTCACCCTCTGCAAAGTTCATGCAACATAATAGGTAAATACAAAACTTGGACCAGCAGTATTTTCAAACACTACACAGTCATTAAAAATACACCCTATAAAACTTAAAAACTTGCATTTTGTTGTTGTAGCTGTATAATTTAACTACTTTCTGAACTTCCTTCGTATCATAGCAACAACTAAATAAAGCCTCTGTATCCTATACAGAAAACTCAGATATTTTTTTTTTCAAAACACTTAACCTTTAATGTTTACTTCTGAATTTTCAGATATTTTGTTATGCCTATGATTAAGTTAACACACTAATTTAATCATGTTTCAGGCAGTTCTCCAACAGATGATAAGACGCGAAGTAACAGCAAGGACAGTCTGTTCACACCACTAAAGAAGTCAGCTCCACTCTATTACGCCCAGACTTACATCCAGTGGAAATCTGCTCAGGACCTCAGGAACCTTTATGCCATCTGTTTGCCTAAGAAAAAAACAATTTATCTACAACCCATGGATGAATTCCCTGATTTTATCAGCACCTTTAGATTAAAAACCCATCATTTGAGTCTAAACTTCTTCGAAACTCTGCAGGGTTTTTGCCAGATATTTTTCTCTGGCTTTGAGGTGCTTGTAAGGTCTCCCCTGTCAATGGAAGACAATGGGTGGTCTGTAAGATCAAGGTACCACCAGTCTACAAACAATAAACAGTACTGTGTCAATGACTTGTACCCATTGTTGCAAAGGATTCTTCCTGCAGATGGTTTTTGCATTGCCGGCATAATATGGACAGATATTTATCCAGAAGACTACAATTTTGTCCTTGGGGAGGCCTCAATTAGGCATCAGGCAGCTGTAATCAGCTTTGGGAGATTTGAACCTGTTAGCTTTGACAGTAATAGTCATTTAGATGTAAGCGCGTTAGATGGGATTCTAATGTGGAAACTTTTGAAGGTGAGTTGTGGTGGTTTTGTGTGTGTCTTGTTGTCTTTGTGTGATGTGATAGTAAATTGTATTGTTTATGAAATGTTGCAGTATGAAATGCTTGAGAACCTGGGAAGATTAACCTGGTCAACAAATGCCTGAAGAAGTAATATGTGCCAGCCAAAAGGTGCAAATATCGCAGCCCTGCTGTAAACATGCACAATGCAATTATGTCCAAAACATTCCGGATGAACACAGCAGAAGAAGAAGAAGAAATGCTTGAGAGATTGCTGGGATTTTCATTAGAAACAAAATCATCCTCATCATGTCTCATACCAATAAGCGTGGGCGGTCATGTTTTCCCATCTCACATGATCATTTGAGCCGTGGATTAACTCTGTTCTTGTCTACACCATGCCATGTCACCAAGACATTGAGACATTTACTTCTCTGCCTTCCCGGTGATATTTTCCCCTCAATCTTGCCAGTTGTCACCAAGATCTCTAGTTTATTTCTTCACATAACTGCCCAAAAATAAGAGAGAGAATGCAAAAGTATATAAGAAATATGTTAGGCCTAATAACATGTATCTGTATCAAACATGCAGTGTTCAAGTCTAATGAAAACAAATCAGTAATATAATTTGGATCAGAAACAAGGAGGTAAGAAAGGATGAATTCTATTCACAAAAGAAACATTTAATAACAGGTGCCTGTACACACTAGATATGGTAGAATCACCTGTGCGCTCATGGAAAGAACTAGAGATTTCAGACAGGACCTCTTGGAGGCATGACGACTGTAACTGAGTCAAAAAGTATCAGGCCATATTCAGTTGAAGCACCCATACTCAGGAACAACTGATGTCACACTCCCATGTGTGCACCTACTGCATGTTAAAGACCCTGTGATGATATTAAGGAGAATGCCAAACTGGCCTCAGCCATGGAAGAAAATCTCTGTTAAACATTAAAGAATATGAATGAATGGACCCATGGGCACAGGAACTTGCCAGTGTCATCATGACAACACACCTGTCCATTCTTCTGACCTGATTCTGACTTTCCTGACCAAAACAATAGTTCTCTGGTTTATCAGGCTCTCTACTCTTCTTACATGGCTCCTTGTGATGTTTGGCTCTTTCCCAAGTTGAAAATGCTACTGGAAGGACCTACTTTAAGTCACAAAGAGACATTATGTGGAATGTGATAGGCACACTGTACTCCATTCCCAAAGAGGTTTTCCTTAAACGCTTTCAACAACGATATGGCTGTTGGGAGAAGTGTGTAAGTCCCTTGTACTCCCCTGAGTACTTGGAAGAGGGTTAGAGCTTCAGATCTCCAGGTAAGTGTAATTGTATTTTTCCAGTCTGGGGTTCATTACTTTTTGAACAGACCTCACATGACATATAAAGAAAAATAATGCCTGCAGCAGGATATGACAATGTGAGATGCAAACAGCAAAGTATGTGTGACACAGCAAAAAAGAAAGATATAACAAAGATAGACACAGTGTGCGTACCTTCAGTACAGAAAACTCAAACAGAAATCACAAAGGAGAAAATAACAATAATAAAAACTAAATAAACAAAGTAAAAATGCCACAACATAAGGAATCCATGAGTTCAGTCTTAGTGATCTTCTTCAGGGACAACACACAGAGATTTAAATGAAATAAAATTAGATATAGATACAACTAAACGGGGGCTGAGTGGTCTCGAGGTATGGTGTCCGCCTCGAGTGCTGGAGGTCCCGGGATTTATTTAAAAAATCCACCTGGACTTCCAGTAATAAAATTTCCCCTGGTCTCTGGGTAGTGAGATCGGATGCCCGTGTGTATTGTTGTGCACGTAAAAAATCCCTTGGCAGTTGGAAATCGAACAAGAGTAGCCTAATGGCGCTAACTGGGCAAAATTTTGAGTTAAAAATCTACCCAAAGTATTTCAGGATCCTCGCCGATGCAACAGAGTTCGTGCATTGAGCTGAGTTTCTCCAGACTTAGGTTTGAGTTAGGAGGAAAACGGAGCACTTATGGTTTAAACCATGTGCTGTGATGTTGATCCAACGACTAAACTAAACAACTAAACATGTAAACAATAAGTGTGGGTATTGAACACTAATTGGCCATATAGCATTCTTCATGTGCAGGAGAACTCATACAGGACTGAGAATCCTTATGGTGGGTCGTGAGAAAACAACGTTCTGCAAGGAATCTGCTACATGTTGATGATGATGATGATGGCACCAATTATAGACGTTGTCCTATTCTATATTCTATAACCTTTTCATTTTGTACTAATTTTCAGTTTGCATCTGTCATTTGCGGTTGTATTATTATTTTGTCTATTTTAGTTTGGTTTGTTTATTATATGTACAACATAATTACCTAAGCTCAACAAATACTGAGGAGCTGTGATAGCCAAGTGGGCTAGCAGGCTTACCTGCTGGTCTGGTGGTCATGTATGTGAATCTCCTGTCAGTTAGGGTTGCCAGATTGTCCCAGCCTAAAATGGGTACTTTCAGGGAAGTAAAAACAGCTGGCATGATGTTTACCTCATCACCCATTGACTGCTGATTGGCCTACACATATGTGGCTAGCACCATATGACCTACACAGTTCATGACATATTTAAATGTTCTTGACCTTGTGATTTGAACTCCATCCTGGAGCAAGCACAACAGGAGACTTCCAGTTGTCAGGAACTGCCCCTCGCCAAATGTTTCAGTACCTTCACCTCATTGACACTCTCTTATGAGCAGGCCCACTCAGGTCATGACTCCCAGGTGCCCTTCTCCTGTCGTGCATTCACACATCCAATTTTAGACATGTTAATAATTTTTCACTTATCCCACAAATACAACACTATGTGGGTCTACTGACATAATGGTGTTCTTGTGGAATAATTTGCTTAATTTATTTGTATCGATACTTGTTGACAGTCAGCCCTATAACATTACATGGCTTTGTCATTTGCAGTCATTGAGCCACGAACTGTGTCATCTCTTTGGACTGGACCATTGCACATTCTTCCTGTGTGCCATGAATGAGAGCTCCAGCGTGTCAGATGCCATGTCTCACCCTTTGTTCTTGTGCCCGGTGTGTTTGAGGAAACTCCAGCATGTCTGTGGGTTTGATGTGCTGGAACGCTATCAGCAGCTGAAGCAGTTTCTCAGCACCATGGTCAGGCAGCTGGAGCACACTTCACAGTTAGAAGAAGCATTGGCTTGGTTGGATTCATGTATTGAGTATTTGAATTCCTAGAATTAAATTCTGAAATGAAAAATGGTGAAGGTATTTCTTGAGCAGATACTGGCTTTGGAGTTTGAAGTGGTCCTGCATATATTCCATACCACAATGGTTCCAGTGTTTGTGAGGATTTGTTGAGCCTGGAGTTGTAATGGTAGGAAACTAATCCTGCCTCTGCTGAAGATTGAACCTGAGCCAGTGTCTTGACAGGCAAGCACACTAACCACTGTGCCACAGTGGTTCTTATTGTGAAATTAAGCACGGTTAATTATGTATGGTTTAGGGATTTCATCATGATTATCTCATGCTTCCCTTGTGCACTGATTCTGGGACTACAATGGGGAACATCCAAGCTGAAAGACGGGGGGACAGTATAAGAATTGTTGCACAATTTAAAACGGGCCTGATTTGATTTCCAATCACAGTAAAAATGGATAATACTTCCTCAGTCTAAATATGAGGTTTTCATAAATGTGGAAACTCATCCTTGCTAGCATCATAATATTTTTCAATCCATGTGTAGTTTTCTAGGATTTACCTAGTATTCCATCTCGAAAGTGTGTTGCATTTTATTATTGTAGTTGAGTGAAGATAAACTACAATTGTTGTAGTGTCCAAAACATTAGTTGTCATGTTTGAGACAGTTTGGGACATTTCTATGCTATCATTTATGTTGCAGCAAATACATCTTTGTCAACATGTTTTCTAATAGCTTTAAATAGGGAAATGATTTTCACTCACAAATTAGAATGTACAAGCACTGTTTATGAGGTTTTTGCAAGTTGAATAGCTAGCACAGTATTTTAATGCAACTATTTGAAAAGCTGTTTATTTCATCATTAGTAAGGCAAATATGTCCATTATATTCTTGGTTGCATGTGTATTATAACTGATTGGTAATTATCATCCTTCAAACAACATGTGTGTATGATAGCATGATTGCTAACAATAAACTACAGAGTCAATTTTCTTATATGGAATAATCAGCACATTATAGAATGTTAGTTCTGATACGGAAGACTTTTAGGGTCTAATAAAAACTTTCAAACAAAAGCAAATCAATCAGGTTTTAATAACGCACATATTTTTAGGCTGGTATTAATTTAATCATAGAGTTTGACGTGACCACAGGGTTTAATATGTTTGCGTTCAAACTACCAGTGCTCTGCTCTGATGGCAGGTAGTGGGCTCATTTCCCACACTCGACAATTGGGCCTTATTGACTTCTCATTCAGAAAGCAAAGGCAAACTAATGAACGTAAAATTGTCTAGTAAATCAACCTGGTTTTGGGGTGACAAAGGACGCGACATGAAAAGATCCATTGAATCGTGCATGTGTCAGCACAGTTGTTTTATCACGTTTTCAAGAGAAAGAATTATATCGCTTAACTCCCTGGCTCTAGTTTATTGCAGATTGGTTATAACTGATTTGTTGTCCTGCATACCACCTTTGAAACATAGCTGCTGCAGATGATTTGGAAGCATACCACCTTGCACTGGTTTTCATAAAATGATATGAGTGCCGGCTGCTCAGAAAGCAGTACAAATCTTCTAAACTTAAATGTGCCAAGAAGTCACAAACAGCCAAAAAATGCTGGGGTTGACTGTAACATCCTGTAAAGGATATTCAACTTACATCACTGAGTCTTTTAGCATTTGTTTGCTTCTGAATAAGTCTTTCTGCTGCTCATTGCTGTAGCATTGGAGTGGTTCAAGATTTGCCTGTTGTGATTAACTGGAAAGATCAGTGGGAGAAGAATGAACAAACAAACTTATTTTCTAAGGGTCACGCATTGGGCACACAGGCTCGTCTTACATTTGACCCTTCAAATTACTCATCTTTTGTACATTAGTTATCTATTTTGCATGTTACATTCACATAAAAAAAAAATGTCAAATGAATGCTTTGAACATAATGCAAGAAGCAGAGACAAACCAATAGAAAAGATGCTTGATAAACTAAGACGGTGGCATGGAGGAATATCATCAACAGAGTTGATCTAGAACATCAGAGACCGAAATCTGTGAAGAGACATGAGCACCTACGCCAGTTGGCAGGGTTCATAATGATGATGACTGTTGGAGAATGGATACCATTATTTACTTTGTATAAACACTGGGCACACTATTTTAAGTTGCTTAAATGGCCGAGCCATCAGTGTAGACATGTGTCCAATATTGTTTTCAATATGCTTGATTAATATATTTAGTTGACATGAACTTTCTCTGTAAGGTTGATTGGGTGCCTATGTTGTTAATTTATGGTATGAGGGATTTGAGCTATGTAAACATCTTGCTTTCCATAAAAAAGAACATGAAGTAATGCAACTTTACAGAACACAATTAAAGACCACCAAAACAAATAATGGGTTTAAAATGTTTTAAAGGTCATGAAATTAGCTTCATTGCACCAGGTTTCATCCCATATGATGCATGTTCCTTTGGGTGGCCTGTTGAAATCGTCACACAAAGCATGAGCTTCGTAGCTCCAGCGATGATCCCAAGAAGTCTCTGAGAAAAATTGCACCAGTGAACTAACGGTGTAGCCCATGATTTAACCCACAACCTTCAGCGCGTGAGGCTGGCAGTATAACCATTTCACCAGCCATGTTTATTTGTTGTGTTTTCTTGTTTTTGTTTGCTCATGAAAGAAAGGATCTTGCATATTAGTTGTTCAGATGGTAATGTTTTCAGCAATTTCCTGATACTAAATTTCTTGAGTTCATTGTGAAAAATGTTATTCAGTATGTTCATTAAATATTGACTCTACATACAAATAATATTAACAGTGTTCACATTGTGACCAATTAAAACTTTAAATAACAAAGCTTGGCTCGTTCCCAGATACCTTTGGAATGTCGAGCAACTTAAGATAGTACGTGTGCGTAGATGTTTGCTGTAAGCTTCAGCCGTGATTGTTGCATATTATAATGTTTTATAAGAAACTTTGCAACATGAGTAATCCATATTTAGCGCAACCCACAGTAGAATATTTGGAGCTCATAAATCTATGATGTAGACTAAACTCTAGAGGTTTGTTAAATAGAATGGCAACACAAAGTTGTATATCTATTTTGTTCCAAACTATGTTAATATTGTATGCAAACTATTGTTTTTGTTCGATTGGTGTTTTAATAAATGCTGTTTGTTTAATATGTACTTTTATATTTATAGTTAATGATTAAATATGTAGTAGTCTGTATAGTAATATGTTTGTTAAAATTTACTTTTTTGAAATAGTTAATGATTGAATATGTAGCAGTCTTCATAGTAATCTGTTTGTTTAATATTTACTTTTTTATTTATAGTTGATTGAATTTGTAGTAGTCTTCACAGTAATCTGTTTAATATTTACTTGTTTATTTATAGTTAATGATTAAATATGTAGTAGTCTTCACATTTATCTGTTTGGTTAATTTTTACTTTTTTATTTATAGTTAATGATTGACTATGTAGCAGTCTTCATAGTAATCTGTTTAATATTTACTTTTTTATTTATAATTAATGATTGAATATGTAGCACTCTTCATGGTAATCTGTTTAATATTTACTTTTTCATTTATAGTTAATGATTGAATATGTAGTAGTTTTCACAGTACACAGTTTGTTTAGGAGTTTAGGGAGCCATGATAGCAAGTACTACAGGAGACAAATGAACATCGTAAACTGATTAGAGAAATTAGACGTAGACAGTCAAAATTTTTTGGACATGTTATGAGAAGAAATAGATTGGAGAACTTAGTGACAACTGGCAAGATCGAAGGGAACAGACCAAGAGGAAGACCGAGAGGAAAATACCCGGATGGCTTGGCCACATGGCATGGACGAGACAGGAACACTGAACTGATCCACGACACTGGTGATCGAGTGAAATGGCGAGTCATGACCGCCCACACTTTCCGGCATGGCACATGATTGATTGATTGATAGTATAGTGGCTAGATGCTTACCTGCCTCCCGGTGGTCCTGGGTTCCATCCACATGAAGGCAGATGTTTAACATTGACCTGGGCTTCCCTGGTTGACCCAGCCTTAAGTGGATGCCAGGAAATGTCTTGGGAACTGAAGGTGACAGGCAAGATGAGGATTGTGATATTGGCCACATCACCGCTGGCGTGCTGACTGGTCTATTAAAATATGAGTCTGGCAGCTTATGCCCACTTTACCAATACATGTAAGTTTATGTAAAAGGATCTTTTTACTTAGTTACTGATTGAATATGCAGTAGTCTTCATAGATTAACTTTTAATTTGACATAGTTAATTATTGAATATACAGTAGTCTTCATAATTTAACTGTTACTTTTACATAGTTAATTATTGAATATGCAGTAATCCTCATAGTTTAACTTTTACATAGTTATTGGTTGAATGTGCCGTAGTCTTCACAGTTTAACTTTTTACTTTTACTTAGTTAAGGATAAAAAATGTTGTAGTCTTCATAGTTTAACTTTTACTTTTACATAGTTAATAATTTAATATGTAGTAATGTTTTGAATATGCAGTATTCATAATTTAACTTTTACTTTTACTTAGTTAATAATCAAAACTCTAGTAGTCTTCATAGTTAAACTTTTATATAGTTAATTATTGAATATGTAGTTATCTTTATAGTTTAAATTTAACTTTTACTTAGTTAATGATCAGATTTGTAGTAGTCTTAATAGTTAAACTTTTACATAGTTAATGATTGAATATGTAGTAGCCTTGTTAGTTAAACATTTACGTAGTTAATGAATGAATATGTAGTGGTCTTCATAGTTTGCTGTTTAAAGGACACTAATGTGCCTTTAGAAAGGGAACCTTTTCCACACCTTGGGGCATATTGAATATATAGTGTATTGAATATATAGTGTATTGAATATATAGTGTATTGAATATATAGTGCTAGCCCATATTTTTATAGACTGATTGGCATTCGATGGATGACACCACCATTATCATGCCAGCTGCTTTAACTTCCCAAAATATACATTTCCTGGTGTCCGTATTAGACGGGTCAACCTGGAGTCCAGACCTGTTTTAAATATCTTCCTCCATGCGGACTGAACCTAGAAATATCAGCTGTTTCCAGTTTGTTTGTGTCAAAGTTGCAGTTGTCTGCCACATTGTTTTACTTATTGGTAGGTTGTATTCATTAAACACATATCATCTCTTGCATGTGTTCTAGTTTTAATTTTATATTAATAACAAGTTGTTTGTAATAGTGGTTAGAATTTGATTTTACACTTGGTGGAGCAAATACATCGTTCATTTTGTTTCATAATCTGCTAATATCCTACTGTATTTTTGTCCTTATTATCCTTGTTCTCTTTCTTTCTTTCTTTCTTTCTTTCTTTCTTCTCTTCATGCATGGAACCTTAAAGGCAGAGAGTTGAAGTATTGAAGTGAACAGCAACATTTTATAGTTTAAACCGTCTGCATTTTTTTGGGGGGCGCTTGCTTGCTTTGAACTCAAGCATAGTCCATACACACTATTTATAGAGGTGATGGACTGAATTTTGTGTGTGCATTAGCTTACCCTATTAACAGTGTCCCTCGCCACCAGGCGAACTCACTCCGACTTCAGAGGTACTTGTAATTAACGTCCTCAAGTCAAGGACAACATTTTAGTCCAGCTGTCACCAACTGGTGTAGGGGATGAACCGCCTAACTCGGCATCAGCACACCGGATTTTTATGAACACACGTTCTTATCCATTCGGCCATGCAGACCTGCAACATTCTGTATGATCTCTTAGCCTATGGCTAACATTTTGTTAATGCCAGGACTGTATTTGATAATTTACAGAACTCAGTATATCTGCCAGGTAACCCTTTCATCATCACCATCATCACGTGCCATGCTGATAAGCATGGGAGTCATGTTTTTCCATCTCACATGTGTTTTTGTCTCGATTATGTCATGTGGCCAGACTTTCTAAATATTTACTTCTCTGTCCTTCTCTTTGTTTTCCCCCTTCAATCTTGCCTATTTGTCACTAAGTTCATCAGTTGGTTTCTCTCATAATGTGCCCCACAAATCTTGACTGTCTGATTTCCATAAACAGTTTATGGTTTTCATTTATTTCTTGTAGGACTTGCTCATTGGTTTTTCTGTTTTGTCCACGGTATTCTTTGCATTTTATTACTCAGTATGTTTTCCATCTTACAAAAGGCTACGTTTGCCATAACAATTATTGTTCTAGTCTCTTCATGGCACCTCTCATCAGATGTTATGACTGTTCCGAGATAGTTATACCGATTCACTTGTTTAAGAATATTCCCATTAACCTGAATATTACATTATGGTATTTCTTTCTTCTTAGAGACGATCATAATCTGTCTCCTTACAATTTAATTTTATTGCTAGTTCACTGTGTATAACACATTAAGAGAGGAATAATAGATGGTATCTACTAAACTATACATTACCATCATGGCATCTACTAAACTATAAATCACCATCACAGCATCTACTTAACTATACATTACCAAAATGGCATCTACTAAACTATAAATTACCATCATCCAGCCAGTTTTCCTGTACATAACCTTACATCTATAAGTCTTGAAATGCCTCTTGTATAAACCAGATGGTATGCTTCTATTGCTCTTATCTGTACATTATCTATCACATCTTGAATCCATCTGGGTTTTCTGCATCTTCTCTTCTTCCCCGGTACACCTCCATCCCTGGTTACCTTTTCCAGGCATACATATTGTATTCTGTGTCCAAACTGATCAGTTTATTCTGTTATGTTATGCTGAAAATTCATTGGACAATCAGAAACATTAATCTGAACATTTTGAGGGAGGCTTAGTCGCAAAAACAACTTATCCACAAATATCATAAAGAAGCGGTCATCATTTGTTGTTGACATGAGATGACAAAAGCTGGAACGTGTAACAGCCAGAAAGATTTGTGGACAGAGAGATAGGGGAAGACAGCAAGAAACAATTCTTGACAGTCTTGTGTCATGGCACGGAAGAGAGTCAACACACAAATTGATCCATGCCGTCAGAGATCTCAATTTGTGGAGAAGCATGATTGCCAATGCCAGCGGCCTAAGCACTTGATAATGATGATGATGATTAGTATATATGATTGACAACATCTACTAACCTAAACATATGTGGTTAACAATGTCTTTTAAACTACAAATATAAATGATAGCATCTAAAAACTATACATACACAGACAACATCTACTAGGCGACAAATGGAGGTATCTCATAAATTATTCTCAAATAATAGAGGAAGTCAGTAAGTAAACTATAAGTGGATATAAAAACAGGAGATGAAAACTTGAAATTCAACACCATTATAATTACACTTAATTTCTCTTTAATTTCTTCACCATTATCACCAACATTGATACATGTATCCTATTTCTACATCACGACACATTGATAGATTTATCCATTTCTGCGTCATGACACATTGATAGATTAATCCTATCACTGCATCATGACACATGGATAGATTTATTTTATCACTGCATCATGACACATTGATAGATTTATCCTATTTCTGTATCATGACACATGGATAGATTTATCCTATTTCTGTATCATGACACATGGTAGATTTATCTTATCACTGCATCATGACACATTGATAGATTTATCATATCACTGCATCATGACATATTGATAGATTTATACTATCACTGCATCATGACACATTGATAGATTTATCCTATCACAGCATCATGACACATTGATAGATTTATCTTATCACTGCATCCTGACACATTGATAGATTTATCCTATCACTGCATCATGACACATGGATAGATTTATCCTATCACTGCATCATGACACATGGATAGATTTATCCTATCACTGCATCATGACACATTGATAGATTTATCCTATCACTGCATCATGACACATGTATAGATTTATCCTATCACTGCATCATGACACATTGATAGATTTATCCTATTACTGCATCACGACACATGGATAGATTTATCTTATCACTGCATCATGACACATTGATAGATTAATCCTCTCACTGCATCATGACACATGGATAGATTTACCTTATCACTGCATCATGACACATGGATAGATTTACCTTATCACTGCATCATGACACATTGATAGATTTATCCTATCACTGCATCATGACACATTGCTAGATTTATCCTATCACTGCATCATGACACATTGAAAGACTTATCCTATCACTGCATCATGACACATTGAAAGACTTATCCTATCACTGCATCATGACACATGGATAGATTTATCCTATCACTGCATCATGACACATTGATAGAGTTATCCTATCACTGCTTCATGACACATTGATAGATTTATCCTATCACTGCATCATGACACATTGATAGATTTATCCTATCACTGCATCATGACACATGGATAGATTTATCCTATCACTGCATCATGACACATGGCTAGATTTATCCTATCACTGCATCATGACACATGGATAGATTTATCTTATCACTGCATCATGACACATTGATAGATTTATCCTATCACTGCATCATGACACATTGATAGATTTATCCTATCACTGCATCATGACACATTGATAGATTTATCCTATCACAGCATCATGACACATTGATAGATTTATCCTATCACTGCATCATGACATATTGATAGATTTATCCTATCACTGCATCATGACACATTGCTAGATTTATCCTTATCACTGCATCATGACATATTGATAGATTTATCCTATCACAGCATTGTAACACTTTGATAGATTTATCGTATCACTGCATCATGACACATTGATAGATTTATCCTATCACTGCAGTGGAACCTGCAGTCTACAAGCACTGGCTCTTTTGTCTCAGCCACACTCACATGTTGCGTAATCCACAAGATATTTACTTCTGAAGTGACATTTTAATGAATAATACCAGTGAGAATTATCAGGACTAAATTAGAAGTGTAGTCGAAGATGTGTTCACTCCTGTTAAATTTACTCCTTGGTTAATTGAGCTGTTTTATCTGGCATTGTCAGTACACCTTGCCATGGTCCCCACATTGTTCCCACATCATTCCCACCATAGTCTTCACCATGGTCCCCATATAGTTCCCATTATACTCGTCACCATTGTTCCCAAATAATTCCTACCATACTCTTCACTGTTGTCTCCGTACAGTTCCCACTGTACTCCTCTAATAATTCAGGCTTAACTGCCTATAACCACTTTCATAATGAGACAGGTCCTTTCGAGACTTTGTTAGCCCCCTCCCCCTGCCTAATGCCCTGGGTTACAGACACTAGTTATTGATAGATGTCGTGCCCTGTTTATTGTACTTTTGTTGGATTTTTGCTTCGCTTGACAGTGACACGTCTTATGTGACACACCATCATATTCTAAATATTATCAGTCTCCAGGCATTGGGCACAAGACAAGCTAGCTCCTCTCTCTCTCTCTCTCTCTCTCTCTCTCTCTCTCTCTCTCTCTCTCTCTCTCTCTCTCTCTCTCTCTCTCCCTCTCTCTCTCTCTCTCTCTCTCTCTCTCTCTCTCTCTCTCTCTGTCACTCTCTCTCTCTGTCACTCGCACTTTCTCTCTCTCCCTACACACATACGCACACACCCACGCACGCACGCGCGCACACACAGCACACAACACACCACACGCACACGCACACACACGGAAGTAGATAATGGTGTTACTTCCAACCAGCTATTACACATATTCATGTGGGGCTAGCCTTGAACTCTCAACCCTTTCATCTTGAGACCGTTGTAATTGCCTTTGAGTCAAGCGGCCGTTGTTTGAAATTGATTAATTTCATGGGACAGACATAGTTAATCAACTCTAAATCCTGGACATCGGTCAGTGCATGGTTAATGAGCTCACAGGACACTAAAGCCTGGACATCGATCAGTGCATGTTTAATGAGCTAACAGAACGCTAAATCCTGGACATCTGTCAGTGCATCGTTAATGAGCTCACACGACGCTAAATCCTGGACATCGGTCAGTGCATGGTTAATGAGCTCACATAACGCTAAATCCTGGACATCTGTCAGTGCATCGTTAATGAGCTCACACGACGCTAAATCCTGGACATCGGTCAGTGCATGGTTAATGAGCTCACATAACGCTAAATCCTGGACATCTGTCAGTGCATGGTTAATGAGCTCACAGAACGCTAAATCCTGGACATAGATCACTGCATGGTTAATGAGCTCACAGAAGGCTAAATCATGGACATCGATCAGTGCATGGTTAATGAGCTCACAGTACGCTAAATCCTGGACATCGATCAGTGCGTGATTAATGAGCTCACAAATCGCTAAATCCTGGACATCGATCAGTGCGTGGTTAATGAGCTCACAAATCGCTAAATCCTGGACATCGATCAGTGCCTGGTTAATGAGCTCACAAATCGCTAAATCCTGGACATCGATCAGTGCGTGGTTAATGAGCTCACAAATCGCTAAATCCTGGACATCGATCAGTGCGTGGTTAATGAGCTCACAAATCGCTAAATCCTGGACATCGATCAGTGCGTGGTTAATGAGCTCACAAATCGCTAAATCCTGGACATCGATCAGTGCGTGGTTAATGAGCTCACAAATCGCTAAATCCTGGACATCGATCAGTGCCTGGTTAATGAGCTCACAAATCGCTAAATCCTGGACATCGATCAGTGCGTGTTAATGAGCTCACAAATCGCTAAATCCTGGACATCGATCAGTGCGTGGTTAATGAGCTCACAAATCGCTAAAATCCTGGACATCGATCAGTGCGTGGTTAATGAGCTCACAATCGCTAAATCCCCGTGGGTACCAAAGCCTAAATCCTGATCAGTGCGTGGTTAATGAGCTCAACATCCTATCCTGGACATCGATCAGTGCGTGGTTAATGAGCTCACAAATCGCTAAATCCTGGACATCGATCAGTGCCTGGTTAATGAGCTCACAAATCGCTAAATCCTGGACATCGATCAGTGCGTGGTTAATGAGCTCACAATCGCTAAAATCCTGGACATCGATCAGTGCGTGGTTAATGAGCTCACAAATCGCTAAATCCTGGACATCGATCAGTGCATGGTTAATGGTTAATGAGCTCACAAATCGCTAAATCCTGGACATTGATCAGTGCGTGGTTAATGAGCTCACAAATCGCTAAATCCTGGACATCGATCAGTGCGTGGTTAATGAGCTCACAAATCGCTAAATCCTGGACATCGATCAGTGCGTGGTTAATGAGCACACAAATTGCTAAATCCTGGACATCGATCAGTGCGTGGTTAATGAGCTCACAAATCGCTAAATCCTGGACATCGATCAGTGCGTGGTTAATGAGCTCACAAATCGCTAAATCCTGGACATCGATAAGTGCGTGGTTAATGAGCTCACAAATCGCTAAATCCTGGACATCGATCGGTGCGTGATTAATGAGCTCACAAATCGCTAAATCCTGGACATCGGCCATTCTTAAGGTTTGAGTTCACGTTTGAAGTACACACATTTATCAAAATGAACAAGGGCATAAATCTGCAGGATGTCACCAACAATGCAGACTTTACACCAGTCCATCATCTTTAGCCCTGTTCCTGAACATGTTCTGCAGTTGTTAACTTTTGCCGTGACCTAGATTTAGACCGCCGTCTTTTAGACTTCAGGCTTAACCTGTGAATAAACCCCCGCACTTTGTTGCAGCTTTGCTCCTGTGCACGCGCGTGCGTGCGCACAGAACGCACTTGTCTGATGATATCGTGAAATATAAACTTGATTCCCTCAGGGTCCGAGCGAACTGATGTTTCATAGTAGGAAGCTCCGATATCGAAGGCGGCATCACGACCTTTAGAAGATGTTACCACTTGCCCACTTGTGCAGTCTGTTTTATGCGCTGAAAGACGATATAGAGACATTCATTTACTGGAAGGTTGGACGTTTGAATTTCAATCGATACCACTAATTGAATATCTGACTCAGATAATAACAAGTCTATGACAATAGAAAACATAGTTGGCCCTAGAGAACTGCATGGACTGTTTAGGTATAATATCACAAGAACACATATTCCTAAGTTGGGGATGAGTTTTGCAATGTAAAATTCTAATAATTTGCATTGCTTATTGAGTAGTTTATGATCTGAGACTCCGGTGATCGTGTGAGATGGCGAAAGTTTATCAGCATGGCATGTGATCATGGTGATTGAAAGATTGTATATGTATGTTTAAAGAATAGATAGGAATGACGATGAATAGTGAGTGAGTGGCACCTTGCAGTCTTGACAGACCAGAGTATGTGAGTTGGAATGTGACCAAAATTCCATCACAAATACCTGGGCAGAGCTTCAGAGAAACATGTGGTGCCCAAACGACATGTTCCCTATCTCGGCCTAGTCTTGTGTGTTCCAGAGGAATGGGTAACCAATACGTCTGGCACAAGGTAGGCTGCAGATGCTGGCGGCTCAGCGTCAAACCTCCGAGACCTCGCCTCCACGAGCAGGTGACGAGTGATGGCCAGACCCTAGAACCCAAGGGACCCGACTAAGAGGCGTTCAGCCAAGTCCCAGAGACGATGAATAATACAATATGTATCACAATATTCTGGCAGATATGATAATATAATCTACACATTTTGAAATACAAATATTATAAGTTAAACAAACATCAGTTATCTGAAATAACTATAGACATTAAATATTCCAGTTATAACCCACAAGAGTTGATATGGATATTACGGGTACACACTCGGTGCAATACTCACAGATACAGCTAATTACAACCATGTTTTAACATCAACTTGTTTTATTTCCGTAGTAGCCGCTGTTCTCACATTTAAAATCTGTTATGAAGGTCAGCATGGCTGAATGGATAAGGGTCCCGTTCTTAAACATCCGGTGTACTGATGCCGAGGTAGTTGGTTCAACACCTACACTGGTCAGTTGCACTAAAATGTTGACTTATCCTTGAGTTGGGAACGTAACGGACTGGGTTCGTCTAACAGCGAGGGGTCCTTATAATAGGGAAAGCTAATCCACACGCAAAAAATCAGCCTAGTGCAGCAGAAGTAGTAGTGCGTGTGGACTATGATTGAGTTCAAAGCGAGAGACCGGAGCCATGTAGTTCGTGCTTTGTGCGACGCCTTCTGCAAGACGGCCTGTGGAAAGAGATCTATCCATAAGGGATAAAACCGGTGCAATGAAGTCAAACCTCTCGCCTTTTAAGCCTTATTTTAGTCAGTAAAGAACTCTTTTACATGAGTTTTGCAACGTAAAATTCTAATAATTTACATTGCTTATTGAGTAGTTTATGATCTGAGACTCCGGTGATCGTGTGAGGTGGCGAAAGTTTATCAGCATAGCATGTGATGATGGTGATTGAAAGATTGTATATGTATATTTAAAGAATAGACAGGAATGACGATGTATAGTACAATATGTGTCACAAGTTAGTCTGTGACAGAGTAATCGCACTGAGAATATGGAGCTAGACCCACAATTGTGTAGACCAATTGTCACTGGGTTGCTGATGGGGTCAGTACTAGGTCGGCCGCCTTGACTTTCAAAGACATTGTCTGGTACCCTTTTTTAGGCTGGACCGATCTGGGAACCCAGGTCAATTGCAAAATTCACTACTAGTGTATATTGTAAATGGCTCCGTATTTGTATAGATCATTCGGCACTTGATAGTGATGTGATCAGTATCACCATGGCCGCTGTTACTTTCGAGAACATTCACTGGTACCTATTTTAGACTTGGTAGACCTGGGAGCATCAATCGATTAACAAAATATACCTCGTCTTTGCAGGATTCGAACATATTTACACAGACATCATGCAAGCCACTCGCAAATACTTTACAATTGGTTTATACTGCAGACAAAGTATACCTATAAACACCAGTGGTGTGTCTGTGTAATTCCGTAACTGCATAATGAGCTCATAGTAACCGCTGGTTGCCCAGAAGCTGCCGTTGTCTGTGACTGAGTAGATTAGCAGGAACCCGTCAGCTCGTTGTGCCAGCGATTTAATGATTGGATCATCGGCGAGACTCTGCGGGGTTACCTGGAAACGTCAATAACAGGATTACAGTGTGCTTGTGGTACATTCTAATTCGATACCACAAGTTACAAAAAGTTAAATAGTTCTACTCCCATGTTCTTATGGCATATTGAGGATATATGCTATGCCCACATTTTCTTGACCAAACAGTATTTGTTGTGATATGATGTGGTCATTCTCATAGTGACTGTTTACCACACAGACAATTGTTGTAGTTCTCATTTTATGAGGATGGGTTAACCATAGAGCTATTTGGCGTATAATGAGGATGACATTCTTTGGGCAAGTAAAGAGATGTGCCATTTGTAGCTTATAATTAGATGCAGTATCCTTTTTGGGGGTGGCGGGATAGGGATATCCTCTATCAAAAGAGAAGTAAGGCGCCCCTTCCCCCCGCTAGCCTATGGGACATCTTGGACAAGGTGGAGTGCCCGTTCAGCCCCCTCTCCCACCCCACCTCGCCCCACCAATCAGGATTACGTGAAGCCATGAGTGCAGGTGGTGGATGAAGATGTAGAGCAGCCGACAGATAGTTGTAAGTGATGGTCTTCTGCCGACGGTAGGCAGAGGGTCTTTTTTTGGGGGGGGGGGAAGGGGGGAAAGGGGGGGGGGAAGACATTGACTACGGTCATCGACCAGTATAGTCACGGCTAAGATGGAAAGCAATACTAAACTCCCTTCTCTACATTTGTTTAGAAAATCATGTTTCGTCCATTCTTAGAAAATCAGAGAAACGGCGTAAACGGGTGCTACATGGGAGCAGCCTCGCCCGGTAGGGGTAGTCATATGCACCAGGTGACTCGAGACTGTCAGCAAGCGACCGAGCAAAAGATCACCACCATTTAAAGTGGCAACATGGAATGTTACAACTATGAGTTGGGGTGGCAACAATGTGATAGTATTAATACAGAAATGAGAAGACTGAATATTAACATGTTAGGTATATGTGAGACCAGATGGAAAGGAATGGGCATGATAACATCCGAGGCATACAGCTTAATCCATTCTGGTGGAGAGAAATACCGCGAAGGGTAGCAATTGTAATGTATATGGAGAGATGAAAGTCTTATCAAAAGGTATTGGACTGTATCAGACATAGTATTACTAGTAAAGCTGAGTGGCAGACCTTTTGATCTCAACATTATACACGTTTATGCACCAACAACAAACAACAGTGATGACAGCATCAATGCATTATATAAGCAATTTATATAAGAATGCCTTCAAGAAATGCAAAGCATTCATAATTAAATATCATAACGGGTGACGTTAATGTTAAAGTTATAAATCAACAGGACGGATGAATAGCGGGAAAGTATGGACTAGGTGAACATGATGAAAGAGGTTGCAGACTTGCACAATGGACACACGATAATGATATTATTATTGGAAACATCTAGTATCAAAAACACCCAAGGCGATTATGGACAAGGAGGAGCCCTGACCTTAACATCAGAAATCGGATTGATTACATTCTCATCAACAGAAGATTTCGAAATGCCTTAAAAGTCGCAGAAACTATACCAAGCGCAGACTGCTACAGCGACTATAGATTAATCATAAGCAATATACATATACCATTAAAGAAGGTCAAACATACACAAAGAAACACAACATTTGATCTACGTGAAATGAAGAGTGAGGCGATAAAAGATAAATTCAACGTAGAATTAAAGAACAGATTTGATACTTTGTCTGATGTGAGAATATTATTCCAATGTGTCAGCAACCCATGGAAAATAGTAAAGAAATCAGTTCTCCAAGCTGTAGAAACAACTATCCCGAAATGAAGATGATGGGACGTAAGAAATGGATGACGGAAGACATTATAACACTCTTAGAAATAAGAAGAAATAACAAACATAACATGAAACATATGAAGAGATTCACTGTAAAATTAGGAAATTTTGCAGAGACAAAGGAAGTATGGCTTGAGGAAAATGGCAGGGAATTGAAAACCAACACAACAACCAGAATACCAAATTAATGCAAAAAAAGAATTAATTATATCACCAACAAAAGAACACGTATTCACGGGTTGCCTAAAAACTAAAGATGGCAAAATCATAATAGAAAAAGATCAGATGTTACATGCGTGATACACGAGAGAAACAGTATGAAATTCGGAATAATTATGAAGGACCATCCATTTTGAATATGGAAGTTCAGAATGCTCTTAACCATATGAAAACTGGCTAAACCCTGGGCTCAGACAACATCACAACAGAAATGATCAATGCCTTAGAAGAATATGGAATCGACCAGGTCACCAGACTACTGAACACACTATTTGATACTGGAGATAAACCTCCTGAATTATTTATTGCAATCCTGAAGAAATCAGGGACATTGGAATGTGATCAACATCGAACAATTAGTATAATGATACACATAACGAAGATTTTGATAAGAATAATTATACTTACTAACATTTGTTAAGAAAATACAACCCGAAATAGGAGAAAAACATTGTGGGTTCGTAGAAGGCAATTATACAAAACAAGCTCTGTATATTCTGAGAACATTAATTGGGGGTTCTATAAAAGTAAATAAAGACACACATTTTTGCTTTATTGACTACACATAGGTTTCGATAAAGTAAGACATATCAACATAATGAGGATGCTTGCAGATCCACAACTTTGCTTAAACTTTTAAAAACATATATTGGAAACAACAAGCTGCCATAAAGATTGTTAATGAAGTAGGTCAATATAAGCCTATTAAGAGAGGTGTGCGATTAGGGATGTATAAGATTTCCATATCTTTTTTTCCCCAGATCACCACTGGGGGGACATAACATAAATAACATTAGATATGCGGATGATACAGTATTGATTGCAGACAATGAGCAGGATTTGCAACATTTAGTAGATGCGGTTGTTACACACAGTGAACAACTAGGGTTAGAATTGAATAGTAAGAAAACACAGATTATGGTCGACACTAGGAAGAGAAACATGCCGCAATGTAATAATATACAAGTAAATTGGTTTATTCTTAAACAAGTGAATCAGTAAAACTATTTTGGAACTGTCATAACGTCTGATGCGAGATGCCTTGAAGAGAATAGAACAAGGATCGTCTTTTGCAAGATGGAAAACATACTGATCCATTTTTTTTAGAACGTCAGTTGCAACGAGGAAGAGAGTGTTGATTGCTTTTATATGGATGTGAAGCGTGGGCAGAGAACAGATCTAACGTCTGTGGAAATGCATTTTCTTAAGAAAATGCAAAGAATAAGATGGGCGGACAGAAAAACCAACGAGTAAGAAACAAATAAAAACCACAAACTGATTAGAGAAGTAAGACGTAGACAATCACAATTTTTTGGACACGTTATGAGAAGAAATAAATTGGAGAACTTTGTGACAACTGGCAAGACTGAGGGGGAAAACAAGGAGAAGACAGAGAAGTAAAGACCTGGATGGCTTGGCCACGGGGTAAGGTCGAAACAAGAACACAGAGCTGATCCACTACCCTGGTGATCATGTGAGATGGGGAAACATGCCCGCCCACGTTTATATGCATCCACATGATGATGATGATGATCATTTGAACATGCAATAAGATGTGGCGAACGCTAGACATGTAATAAGTTTAGCTGGGAAGGTTAACCCTTGTCAACAAATGCCCGCAGAAGTCGGATGTGTCGGCCTAACGGCGCAAGAACGCAGCTCTGCTGTAAACAGGCACAAAGCAATCACGCCCGAAAAAGAAAAAAACAACAACCCCGGATGAACGCAGCAGAAGAAGAAGAATGAGTTTAGCATACTCTTGGATATGTAATGTTATGTGACATTTAGCTTGGGATACGTTATGAGATTGACATTCTTTGGACATAAAATGGCAGGCAGCATTCGTTAAATTTATAATCGAATATGGCGTTCTATGGACATGCAAACTGGTGGAATCTGTTAAACGTAGAAAAATGACGTCAAGGTATGAAGCGCCCAGTGTTGTGTAGCAGCATGAAGCATAAACTGGTAGAAGAGAGGATGGGTCGTGTTTTCAAATGGCGGAATGTCAGGCCTTAGTTACCAGACAGTGCAGGATATTAAAACATTTCTGCAACTATAGGAAAATACTGCTTTTTTGAGTCTGTATTTATACTCTTACCTCCAAGACATTTTCGTCAGAACAAGGCTTAGAGTTTATGCCTTCCAGACATTATACTTAGAGTACTCACCACTCAGCCACCAACCTAACACTATCGCCTCAATATCGTTAACATTATCATCAGAAACACCATCAGTATCATCATCATCATTAACAATAACACGAGCCCTGAGAAAGTGACGCATACCTTTATGCCTCTCAACATATCTCGGTCCTTGGATTTCTGGAGGAAGTATATTGATGCTCTTCATCCATGACATAATCTTTGACCATCCCACGTACTTTCTAGCGGTCTACCCCAGCATCTTCTACCTGTTGATATTTCCAGTCGTCACAATTCTCTGATGGTTCTCTTTACATTATAGTACTCCAAGAACACTGTATGCGTCTATCTCATAATTGTGGACACTGTTCTACTTTCAAGCAACCGTTGTTAGTTACTCTGTCAGCCCAAGGTAATTGCGACACTCACACAGAAACGGCATCTCCAATTCAAGGTAATCGCAACACTCACACAGAGACGGCATCTCCAATGTCTTCAAACTGTTCCTAAACATTTCCAGATTCATTGCCATACAGCAGAACAAGTTCAGTACACTATTTCATTATTCCCTTTCTGAAAGTCAATTGAAGTGATTTATTACAATCTTATACATCAAGAAAATATTTAATTTGTCTTGCAAGTGAGTGTAAAACAACGACAAGGAAGTAAGATCATGACCGACTTACCGAAGTTGGCATGTGTAACTCGCTAAGGCGCATACAACAGGTCTGTCCATCAACGGTGTCCCATGTACAGAATTCTGCCCTGCGAACTATTCAAAGATAAGAAACATATGTTCTATTTTCAGCTATAGGATATGTTTACTTAGTCTTGTGTTTACTGCTTTTGGCAATTTAAGACAGTGTATTTGTGTATATGAGAGAGTGAGAGACAGGGAGAGAGAGAGAGACAGAGAGAGGGAGAAAGAGAGAAGGACACACACACAGTGGAAAAAAGAGACAGACAGACAGACAGACAGACAGACACACACACACACAGACAGACAGACACACAGACAGACAGACAGGGGGGTGAGAGAGGGAGAGAGAGAGAGAGAGGTGGTGGCTGCAATCTGCATGTTTGAAAGTGCGTATGTTTTTGACAAAGTTAAAGGAAAAGGCGATTTATGTGTATGGATCAGATCAGTTGGTATCATCATCGCCAAGGTCAGCTGCAGTGAACCAATGGATCGTCTGAAGCTTCCGACTCTCGCAGGGCAGTGCTGTCTAACACAAACTTTCCAGTTCATTATTTGATGTTATTGTTTTATTAGCACAACTGTCTCCGTTTTGCGCGATTTTCTTTTACATTTTCTTCTAGCATGGATTTATCTCATATGTTTGAAACCTCATTTAGGCAAATTCTTTTACATCGACCTGGGCTTCAAAATGGACCCACCCTAACATGGACACCAGAAGATATTCTGTGAAGTAAAGGACGGCAGAAGTAATATTGGCCAGCACCATCCATCGAGTAGCGACTGGTCTATAACAATATTCACATAGCATCATATATCCAATATATCTCATAGCGTTGGAAATAGTCCATTAGAATTACTGCACTTTGAGAAGACCACGAGATATGTCTCCATTACTCGGTACAGACTAAGGGTCATTAATAAAAACATCATCATCATTATCATCAACATGAGAACATAGATATCATCATCACCACGAGCCTCGACATCATTATCATCAAGTGTCATCTCTGGATGTTAGTCTTTAACGACACTGAAGCGGTGCACTCATTCTGATGCTTTTAGACTTGCATCTTGATGTGGCCACTCACATGAGTTATTCTGGCAAGCTACCCCTCAACTTATCCCTCCAGCAAAAAAAATTACCTTGCTACATACCATATACTGATCACTAGTCTATACAGAATGAAATTAATGTTAGCTGTTTAAACTCGTTATGTTCGTTGCAGACCAACGTAAACGTGCTAATGTTTCTTTAGAGCGTCTTTCAAATACCAAACTAGATGACAAATGGAGCTAAGGAGGGCTTATGTCTCCCTTACTTTCTCGAGGTTCACAGGTCTCCGTTGCAATGAAACCTGTCGAAGACCACACACCTTGCACACCTCTGATACTAAAAGAGAGTCATATCACATCCTGATGATAAAAATTCAACTCCATCACTTTGCAATCGTTTTCGTTTTCTTTTAAGCCAAGACGTGCACTCACCTTTTGGAGACCCCAGGCACCAAGGTATCCTAATAATCACACAGAAACCCCATGGCTTAACTAATTCAGTGCCAAACAAAATGTAGTTTTGGACCAAATATGTTTCACAATCAAATGAACAAGTAGTTATAATGTAAATGTCCGTTCAGTCAGCATTGAAATTGTGGAAGAATCCACGAAAAAACAACAACAAACAAACAAACAAATAACACGATGACCCTAGTATGGCGATATATCGTCTTTTTGTCCAAATTGGAGGTCACATTTAGCGATATATTATCCTTCGACACTGAATCAATTAGAAACGAAATTTGTTGTGCTGTTTGATTACCGTAACGGATGAAAGTCATCTCCATTCCCCATGTTGTTCCAACTGTCTCACAGCACATTTTATAGCTGCATAAAAATGTATAATTATATAACTTCTCGTATTATTCCAGTTATATGACAGCGAAAAAAATCAAAACAAATTAAAACAAAGGAGTTCCTACTGTATTAACAATAACAAGCTTTTCGGTACCAAGCAACCCGCCATACATTTACTGGGTTTCTGATAATGACGCACTTTTCTGAACTCGCATTGTCATGCTCCTGGGCATTGGCTTTAAGTCAATTGACAATTAAATACCTAAAAACTATGCAGAAGACATTACCACCCCTGGTCTCATCTCTGAGGTCTGTGTGTCTCTTTTTCTTGTTTATATTTTTCTTTCCACTTCTACTGTTTATGCTCTATATGATTACTGGGCAAGGTTACGTTCAGCAGATTTCCATAGATTCCTGAAAGACCGGCACTCAAATCATTGTATGGAAATAAACGCAAGGCGGTCAGCTTTAAATCACTCTCAGCTGTGTTTCGAACGCGGTATGTGGGATTACGAATTATATATGTAACCCTCTTCGCCACAGAGCCGGCACTGCAATAGATGCGTGCCTTTTTCAGTGGGCAGAATGATCTAACATCCAACGCATTTGATGTTAGAGTTAAAACTCAGTCTTTCAGACGATTCACCATTCAACCAACCACCAACTAACTAACCAACTAACCAGCCAACCAACCAACCAACCAACCAACCAACCAACCAACCAGCCAACCAACCAACCGATCAATCAATCAACCAAACAACCAAACAACCAACCAACCAACCAACCAACCACCAACTAACTAACCAACCAACCAACCAACCAACCAAACAACCAACCAACCAAACAACCAACCAGCAAACGAACGAAACGACCAACCAACTAACCAACAAACTAACCAACCAATGAACCAATCAACAAAATAACCAATCAGCAAACCAACCAACAAACTAACCAACCAAACAACCAATCAACCAAACAACCAGCCAATCAACCAACCAACCAACCATCTAAGCAACTAACCAATAAGCCAACCAACTAACCAACCAACCATCCGAGCAACCAACCGACCAGTCAACGAAACAACCAACTAACCAACCAAACAACTAATTAACCAACGAACTACCAAACCAACCAACCAACAAACCAATCAACCGAGCAATCTCTCAATCAGTTTCTTCGTTGCAATTTAATTAATCCCGCCCCATTGCAACACACATGAAAATGAAGATGCTAACACACTGACAAAAGAAAATGGAAGACTACTTCAGCCTGACATAGATGTAAGCTGTGATGGGGCCAAGAAGTTTCTAAGAAGGCGTTATAGAACCAAGTGGGAACCAGAGCATACAGGCCACTAAAAAGGTGATGCATATTTCCAGCACAACCGAAATTAGCATGTAGCAAACCTCAGACTCCTCACAGGACTTAACAGACTGAAATACCACTTGTTCAGAATACTGAAGACTGAAGATGGAAGATAGTGATTCATGTAACAGGAATCGATGAAATAACGGCTAAAAGCAGAACCATTAAAATTGCTTTGGCCTCCACCCACTCCATTTGAGGACATGCTGTTAGGAGATGTCACAAACCTGAAGTTGAATACTGCTTTCTTTAAATATATTCCGGTTAACCTATGAAGGTGTGCGAAGGTTAAAAAGACCAACCAGTTGTCACATTCACCAACTGTATCCGCGCTACTGTAACTTCTTGTATCCCATACTTTTATCACTTCAATTCCTTCAGACAAAAACTGTCACTACGTAAGTGAAAACCGTTTGCCACACGATTTATGAACGATGTATTGTGTTGTTTGGGACTGCTAGACCGATCGATGGATGTTTTTTTTAGTTTTGGGCCCGTAGGGCCCTCACTGTCAACGACAGTGAGGGCCCTAAGGGCCCAAAAACTTAAAAACATCCATCGATCGGTACAACAGAGTATGACAGAACTAGGATACTTCTTCATTGTTCATTCGAAATGTTTGGTGTGGACGTAATTGAGTTGTACCTGTTTACAGCAGAGCAGTGGTATTTGCGCCATTCGGCCGACACATTCAACTTCTTCGAGATTTCCCGGTAATTAGGATACAAAACATATATGGTAATGGAATTCCATTCATCCATCATGTGCCATGCCGATAAGCGTGGGTGGTCATATTCTGCCATCTCACTCGATCACCAGAGTCATGGATCAGCTGCGTGCTCCTGTCTCGACCATGCCACCTGGCCAAGCCATCCAGGTATTTACTTCTCGGTCTTCCTCTTGGTCTCTTACCCTCGATCTTGCCAGTTGTCACCAAGTTCTCCAAGTCATTTCTTCTCATAACATGCCGCAAAAATGGTTATGTTTATCGTAATTGTGGTCATGAGACCACTTTAAAATTCATTTCACAACAACCGATTCGTTGAGTTAATTTTTGAGTGTAAAGCTAGCTCAGAAAAGTAATGCATTTCTTTTACTCATTATTTAAAACACCATAAACTGACTGCTGTCAACAAAATGATTGTAATAGCAAAAGTAAAATTATGGGTACTTACGTTTGGCCGTTTTTTGCATTCCAAGTCTTTCACAACTGTTCTCATGCCCCTTTCCTCCAATGTAAAATTGACAAATGGCTGTTGGAAGAGTGCACGTATGCGTACATTACTACATAGCCGTGTACATTGTTTACATGTCAGAAAAAGCCCCATTTACACACACACACACACACACGCACGCACGCACGCACGCACCACACACACACACACACACACACGCACGCACACACACACACTCACACACACACACACACATATATATATATATATATATATATATATATATATATATATATATATATATATATATATATATATATATATATATCATGTCATTGGCACCTTGCCGTCTTGACAGACGATAGTTTGTGCTTTAAAAAGGCATAATAACTTTTAACGGAGTTATTGCCTCTCCATAGCACAAAGCCTGGGCTAAAATATAGAGATCATGTGTTGCCCATGCAGCATGATCCCTCTCTCGGCCTGCCTAGTTTACTCCAGAGGAAAGGTAACACCCCTACATCTGGAACAAGACAAGCTGCAGAAGCTGCCGGATCAGCAAAGCAATGCTCTAACTGTCCGCCTGTCGGAGCTTCGATCCTAGACCAGTCGCCAACCAAGGCTTAGGGCCTGGTCTGCCCTGCCATGACATTTTGTCTTTAGCTTGCATTT
>JACEFZ010008455.1:100000-111489 GCA_014155875.1 Cepaea nemoralis
GCAGGCAAGCGAGCTAGCTACTGCGCTACTGCGGCGGACATAATCATCAGAATCATACGGCCTACTCTAATTAGTACATTGTCTTTTGTGCCTGGACATAATACATCTGGTTATCCAGTCAATGCCGCTTGTGATACACAAGTTATACATCTCTCCTGTTATCTCATGTGACATACCGAATACATAACGTCTTCACAATAGGTGGCGTCTAGCATACAACAAACTTGCCATGATTTGGCAGACATAAAGTTTTACTTCAGATGAAACCTCAGTCAGAATAATTCCACCAACTATTTGATACACCTTCCAGCACAAAAATCACCTTAGTCTTGATTTAGATGTGTTTCCAGGGTTCAACAATTCTAAACAACTAATTCATTTACTTTTGAGAAACATTAAAACACGAAATACATGTAAAAACATGTAAACAATATCCAAAATAGGCCTTGACTTGAAGCTCAAGAAAGATTACTTATGGAGAGAACTCTGCCGGTAAGGCAGAGAATGTGAACTTCTCAATGTAGATGGATTCAAGATGTGACAGATAATTTACACATGACAGAAACAGAACCAGGACACCTGGTTATGACAGACAGACATTTTAAAAGACAGTTACAGGGGCAAAGTTGTGAACAGAGTAGGCCGTAGGATAAACAGTTCAAACTATAAGACAGGAAACTCACCTGTTTTGCCGACATCCTTGGCTCCGACAACAACAATTCGATACTCTTCATCAAACACTGAGGAGTCACTATCTGACCGTAGTCTCTCCCTTCCCCTGTCTGCCCCACACCACATCCTGTTTTCTTCTTCGACTCCAGGTACGTTCAGATAAACTTGGCCAGATATAGAATGCTGGGGAAGAGAAAGGAAAACACACAATGAAGATCAAGCGTATGCATGAATGATGTGAAACGTGAGCATAGAATGTCTGAAGTAGAAGAATACCACCCTAACAGGTGAAAGGTTAACATTAACTGGTGAAAGGTGAAGTATTCCTATGGCAGGCACCGCAGTTGGGATGTGACGTGTCAGGTCTTCATGTGTTCTAGGACATGACATTAAACAGATGAGGTTGTCAGTTTCCTTCCTCCTCGCTTTCTTTTCCCTCCCAAGTGACGTAAACTTTTATGTCCCTACCTAGATCTTTGTCTGTGATCTTCTGGATTAATTCAATTAATCATATTCCTCAATGCCACCGTCTTAGCCACCCAGAATACTTGCCGCAGATTCTTCTTCCGCTGATCTTTCCTGCGGTCACGATATTTTTCCGAAACCTCTCTTCTCGTCACATGGCCAAAGTAAGATACAGACCACTGTCGCTTTCGTAAAGTTGCGTATTCTAAGATAATTTCATGAGTCCTTTCCTGGCAATCGATATTAGATACTTGGGCTGTTGAAAGTATTAGTAATATTTGCACTAGAAACTACACTTGCTGCCTGAAGCATTTCATAATTCGCTCTTTCACATCTCAAGATTCACTACGCCGGTTTTCTATATTAAATATCCCTTCTTTAACATGTATAACATGTATACGGCTTTTAAAACTATGGGAAAAAATAAACCTTTTTGTAAACAGTAAATTTAAACTAAGAGAGAACAGTCAAAACAAACTGCGACCTTCGGTATGTTTTGTAATATATCTCCACCATTACCCACACAAACTCTAATTAGTGATCCAGTTTTCTCCAACAGATCGCACAAGGTGGATCCGAATGGTGTACGATCTGCGTAATAAGGCGAGGATATGGAGGTGTGTATCTGGTAACTACTAATGCTATACATATTAGTGTAGATTGGTTTTCTAAATGGCTCTAAAGTTTCTTTTTCAGCGGTTATTTGAGTCTACGCTTTTGTTGTAACAAGTGTCGTCCCTGGGGTGAGGGGAATCAACACCCACATTCTTTTAACCTCATATCATTATTTTGAGGATCTTCTGGATTTCTGTCCACAACACCCCGTCAGTCTTCGGATCATTCTCTCTCTCTCTCTCTCTCTCTCTCTCTCTCTCTCTCTCTCTCTCTCTCTCTCTCTCTCTCTCTCTCTCTCTCTCTCTCTTACCACTGGACCATGCCCCCTCTCATTCTTTTCCAAAACATACCCACACAACACTAGCCTCTAACAAAAATGACAAATTAATTTAATAAAGAAAAGTGTCAGGTGTGTGCAAAGTGTATGTGTAGAATGTCTGTCGTATAATCTAGTGTGCATGCAGAATCAGACCGAACAGCTCAGGATCAAAGTCTGCTTCATCACTGTACTGGCCACACAACAGCACCATAGATCAAGTACAAGAAGACCTCACCAAATGATGCGTCTCTCCGGCCAAATGTCGACTTCCTCCAATAGCTCTTGGATAGTCCGGATACCTGGTCACCAATAGTGGATATAGTCCAATACTGACCATGAATCTGACACACACAATGTAACTAATAGTTCACTCAAAGTTCTGTGATCTGATAACACTTGTACCGTAAAATAATGTTACTGTCACTTTGAAACTAAATGTTAGTAGTTAAGGTCATAGGACTTCACCAATTAGAAAACTCAATGTTAATTGGTAATGTTTCACAAGAATTCCCCATTTAGAAAACACAAAGTTAATTTTCAAGTTTTCTATATACTACTATTGTTCCTGTTACTGGTGGTATTGTAAGTATATGTACTCTACTATAATAAGAACCACCACCGAGGAATCACTCTGAAATGATCATCAGTTCCTGCTCAGCAGAGGCCAGGTTCTTGCAGACCCTCTGGGTTATGGGCCCAGTGCAAAAGCCGCTGAGTAAAAAAACTTCCTTCAAATGATCGAGCCATACTTTTCTGCTACTTCTTGGAACATGTAGTGGAACCTGTTGAAGAGAGAACACACCTGGTGAGAGCAACCCGATTCCGACCTTTATTAGGTGAGTGTAGGCCAACGGCCGCACTCAGATATATAACAGAGAACTAAACTCTGTCATAATGCAGAGGAGCTCATCACATTGGTCTGAGTCATGGTAAGACAAGGAAAGACTAAAGGAAAAGTGCAGAAACCCAGTAGACACCCTACCGGAAGATCCTACCACTTTACATTTCCTTTATCCCCCCAACCATCCTCAATCTCCCTAAACATCATCCCACTACATTGTTCTTAACTCACTGAGTTAATTGATATCTCACACAAGCTAGTTTAAGCAACGCGACAGCCTACTCTTGCCGACGCTCCCATAATACGTTCTCATAACGCACATTACTACACTCGATTCCTAAGAATAATTTAATTTAGGTCTATTAAATTAAATACCATATATTTATTCCGGTTTGAAAATTGAGACTACTAAATCACACAAAGGAAAAATGTCCGCCAATGTAAATCGACAGAGGACACTGTAGTCCCTCTCCAGAATCAAACTCGGAATATCACACACGTCCTTGTTGTTTCACAACATTTGGTCAACTCCCGCCAAAGTTGTTTATCCCGACTGTTTTAATACTGTGTCTGAATGACGTCACAGGTCTGTCTAGACAGTAGGACGTCTAGAAGCTATTTTTCTCTCTCCGTTTCCGACTGGATGTAAACAACTGGCTAGCTGTCCCGCTTTCATCTGGGGACTTGTCCCGGTACTTCAAAAAGTCCCGCCGTCCTGTGATCTAGAGAATTCTTGTCCCCACAACAAAAGATCCTGCCGACTTACATCCAGACAGTCTGTCTCCAACTTCAAAGGATGGCGCCCTCCTGTAGACCTATGGCGCGACAATCTTTCCTCAATCGACAACACATCAAAGAATGACGGCTGCTTGTAGACGCATGGCGCGACAGTTGTTCATCGATCGACATCTCCAAGAATTTGTGCGGCATCTTTCAGATTGTCCACCCCCCGATGGCTTCTTAAAGTGCCCAACGAGAACGTGGGACATCCTAGCTTTTCATCCTTTAACAAGTGGAACCGACTATTCCAGGGTTAATTGTGAGAACAACACCCCAGGTTCTTTTTTATATGTAAATATACACAGACGGGGTGGCATATTAATTAGTACGCTTGTCTGCCAAGACTGGTTCGGGTTCAATTCCCAGCAGAGGTCAGAGTATTGTTCCTGATCATTACGACTTGAGATCTACCACGTCTCATAAAGATTAGTTAGTTAGTCTTTCCTCTTGAGCCTAAGGCGGCGCATAGGGCAGAAGTCATGACTCTCCATGCCTGGCGGTTCGCTGCTACCCGTTGTAGATCCTGGATGCTCACTTGGCCGTTGAATGAGCCTTCTCTGATGATGGTTCTACGCAGGGTCTCTCTTGGTCTTCCCCGTTTTCTTTTCCTTACTGGTGACCATAAGAAGGCTGGGTAGGGGAGTCTTGTCTTGTCCATTCTGAGTACATGGCCGATGTAGTTCCAACGGCGTCTTCTTATGAAATTGGATACAATATCTTGCTTAGTCTCTTGTCTTATTTGCGTATTGGCTCTGAAATCTGTCCAGTGGAGGGTTAGAATTCTTCTAAGACATTTGTTCTCAAAACTGTCTAGTTTTTTTTTTTTTTTTAATCTAAAGCTACCGTTGATTTCCAACTCTCACATCCATACATATATTGGAACATTAAAATTATCTCAGGTGTGTAGTGTGTGATGTTATGAACGAATACAATCTGGATATTCTGGACGTGTTTTTCTTCTGGCTTGGCTCATAAACATGAGTACCAGAACATGCTCAGAGTTTTCTGGAAATTGTCTGGGTAGGAAAGGCGAGCGAGAACGGGAACTGACGGCCTCATCTCATATATCGCGGTCTAGAATATATTACAGTCTAACTGTAAACCCCCAATGGCAGTATTTGTTATGCGACTATCCGCACTTTTTCTGCAGCTGCTGGTCATGAAGAAGACACTTTCTACAAGATGTGGACATTCAAGAAAGCTGGCTCATAAACAGCGTCATGTATCGGAAACTGAAATACACCACAGTGGTTTAGAAAGATCAACATTAGAATGCACGGTTTCTGGAAGAAGAAGCAGGATCCGACCAGCAAGAAGGTGGTCACACAAAGACACATTGGACATATTAATGTATAAGCCTGGGCAACTCTCATAAGAAAGAGACTTTATCTGTGATGAGACTGATTGATTGATTGATTGATTGATTGACTGATTTAGGAACCGACATCACAGCATTCGGGGCATTCCCATAAGCGCTCCGTTCCCCATCCTCAGCAGCCAGCGAAGAGTTCCAGCACTAATAGTACCAGTAGCAATCTGATTATATGTCCGTCTCGCCTTTCCTCTGAGCGCCGATCGTCGCCCAGATCCCCTCTTCACCCCTCGCTGTCGCATTCTTGCCAGACCATGGTAATCCATTTGCTCCTCCGAGGTGTACACGTGCTCCCACAAGGCCGCAACCACGTCTTCCTTATCATGCATCAATACGCAGATTTGTTTTTTTTGCAGAGCCAGACAATCTGTCCGCCGTCTGTGATGAGAACGACTTTCTGCAAAAGACCTATATGAACTAATCCAGAACTGGTTTGTATCACCAGCCGCTAGATTCTGACTTTCTCTCGAGTGGGTCTAGCTGGTATGAAGTAGCTGCTGCGTATTATCAATTGTAGGTCAAGGTCAAGGCAAATGACACTTGTGCACGCCTTGAGACTTATTGTTTACACACACACACACACACACACACACACACACACACACACACACACACACACACACACTCATATATATATATATATATATAGTCCATGATGTGTATACAACAACCAACACTTGATGAGTGAAGTGGCCAGTGCCACGTTAACAGCTTTTACTTCAAAGGACATTCCCTAGTACCCATTTTAGGTTGCGTAGATTTTAGAAACATTCACTTCGATGGAGATTCGAACACGTGTCTACCAGACATATAGCCAAGTGTATTAGCCACTGCGCTACCGCAGCTATCATCTTGTCAGTTGCTGCAACAATTGCAATGTTGTTTGTCCTTCCACGCAATATTATATTGCAAAATGTGTGTTCAGTATTTAGAAAGATATTGTAATTTGCATTGCTTATACATTTGAGTTGGGTTGAGGCAAGTGTCGACCTCACTGCGCTCGGGGCATTCCCGTACACGCTTCGTCACCATCTTAACCAGTGAAGAGACCAGTACTAGATTAACTACCAGCGAAGAGACCCGGTACTAAATTAAGAACCAGTGAAGACACCCAGTACTAACTCAACAACCAGCGAAGAGATCCTGTAGTAAATTAGCAACAAGCGAAGAGTCCCAGTACTACATTAACTACCGGTGAAGAGACCCAGTACTAAATTAACTACCAGCAAAGAGACCTAGTACTAAATTGACAACCAGCGAAGAGACCCAGTACTAACTTAACAACCAGCGAAGAGATCCTGTAGTAAATTAGCAACCAGTGAAGAGTCCCAATACACATTCAGCAACCAGCTAAGAGTCCCATTACACAATCAGCACCCAGCGAAGAGACCCAATAGTAAATTAGCAACCAGTGAAGTGTCCCAGTACTAAATTAGCAACCAGTGAAGAGACCCAAGTGACAATCAGCAACCAGCGAAGAGTCCCAGTACACAATCAGCAACCAGCGAAGAGTCCCAATACTAATTATCAACCAGCGAAGGGTCCTAATACTAAATTAGTATCCAGTGAAGAGTCCCAATACACAATCAACAACCAGCAAAGAGTCCCAGTATACAATCAGCAAGCACCGAAGAATCCCAATACTATATTAGCAACCAGTGAAGAAACCCAATAAACAATCAACAACCGCTAAATGTCCTAATAGTAAATTAGCAACCAGCGGAAGAGTCCCAGTGGTAAATTATTTTTAAAATAATAACAGCACCTGATATAGTTCAGGTTGGAATATTCCCATCTCGCCAAGAAATAATCAAAGGGTCTAATAAATTATCAAGCTAAAACATCGTGTAAATAATGTACGCCAAGATTTATGCTGATGTGTAAATCTGATGTGTATGATCGTGCAGGACACTTATTCTATTGGGGTAAAACAAAAACAGGATGTGCACATAAATCTCCCGCGATTCGCCTCATTCAATGCTTTATATTGTCAGTGGGTAAAGAAGGTAGGTAGTGGAAGATAAACACACGCAACTGTCGGTCCTTGTTTTGTTAGCCTATGACTTCAGGTCGTAAAGGGAGGATAACTACGGTCATCACATGCGTGTATTATACTGGATTTAACCATGCATTGTTATGTAGTAGATATTTTGCGCAATGTAGCTCTCATCACGGCGCGTCGAAAAGTCTCTCGATCTCTGGCTATTTATCTTGCCTCGTACACCCTCATGCCACTGCTGTCTGCAATGTCCTGTGTCCATCTTCGTTCCGGACAACCCTTGTCCTTTCTACCAGGAATTGATTGATTGATTTAGGAATCGACATCACAGCATTCGGGGCATTCCCATAAGCGCTCCGTCCCCAACCTCAGCAGCCAGCGAAGAGTTCCAACACCAATAGTATAAGTAGCAATCTGATTATATGTCCGTCTCGCCTTTCCTCTGAGCGTTGAGCGTCGGCCAGATCCCCTCGTCACTCCTCGCTGTCTCATTCTTGCCAGACCATGGTAATCCATTTGCTCCTCCGAGGTGTTCCCGTGCTCCCACAAGGCCGCAATCACGTCTGCCTTGCCATGTATCAATACTCCACCAAGTTCTGCAGAGCCAGCCAATCTGTCCGCCTGTTCATTTCCCAACACACCGGCATGTCCCGGAGAAAAGATCCAGGCGATGCTTGTCACCCGTGATCTCCGAAGCGAAGCAAGCCACTCCGCATGACGCCTGCCCGTCCTCACCCTCGTCAGCATGCTTTCTGAGTCAGTTACAATCACGATGTGCGTGTGTCGTATTCTCCATCCAGCTGAGTGCAGTCACATCAAACTGTGCAGGTTACAGATTTCTTTTTGCCCCTGACAGAAAAATAATGTCGCTCTCTTGTCTTTTAAACTGAAGTACTTTGGCCACATCTTAGTGTTTTATAAAGAACTGTAAGGAAAGGAACGATTGCTGGATGATGTGCCAGGGACCCCCAACACGATATTAGGCAGAGAACGTTAGAGACACCCCAGAATGGAGTGATAAGACACGGAGTAAGACCAGAATGTGTTTTGTCACCGGATCTCTTCTCGCCATAGCGAAGTAGCAGTGGGTGAGATCAAAGATAGGTCAAGAATACGAGGTGAAGGTTATATGTAAACAATCTACTGCATGCAGATGACATAGTATTGATAGCTGGAAGCCCAAAACATTTACAACAACTTTTGAACATTGTGATAATAGAGAGTGTAAACTAGAACTCTCTTTGAATATCAAGGAAACAGAAATAATAGTTATATCAACAGAGCTGTGATTACACGCATTTGTGATATTACAATAGAAAGGAAAACGCTGTATCAAGTTAACAAATTTCAGTTCGGGATAATTATAACGCCGGTTGGAAGATGCCTGTTAGAGATTAAGAGTAGAATGGGCCAAACAAAAGTTGTATGTCAGAAAATGAAAAGTATTTTCTACACTATATTACTATCAATGAATGTCAGAAAGAGAGGGTTGAATATTAATAGAACATGGTCTTCTATTTGGCAGTGAATCCTTAAACGTGAACGCAAACAATTAGAAAGAGATTGGAGATAGTCGAGATATATTTTCCCAAAGCGAATGTTGTGAAAACAGTGGACAGAAATAGTAAATTCAATGATTGTCTGGACAAGGCTAATGAAAATAGATCAGTACATATAATTATACCAGGCACATAAACAGTGTTCTTTGGTCATATAATAAAAGAGAGGCTTTGGAGAACATCGTGATGACTGGAAAGATAAGCAATTGAAGAGGGAGAGGTAGACCAATAGCAATTATACAGACTAGACTGAGACAGCGGCATGGAGGACTGTAGTCAATATAATTAATCTAGAATACCAAAGACCAAGATCTCTGGAGATTCATACATGCCTAAGTCTGTTGGCAGGGCACATAATATTGATGAGGCGAGAATATGCAGGATGCAGTGAAAGCGGCGAAGGGTCGAAAGTCACTCCTGCCAGCTGTGATGAGCTCGGCTTTCTGCAGCAGACTTGCTACAATATGGTAATAATGATAAACGAAAGAGATAGGTCAGACCAATGATCGGCGGCCACATCCCCTCGTCACCCCTCGCTGTCGCATTCTTGCCAGACCATAGTGATCCATTTGCTCCTCCGAGGTGTAGACGTGCTCCCACAAGGCCGCAACCACGTCTGCCTTTTCATGTATCAATACTCCACCAAGTTTTGCAGAGCCAGCCAATCTGCCCACCTGTTCATTCTCCAGCACACCAGAAATTCATAGATATAAGAACTCGGTTGTGCAATGACATTTTATCACTGGTTACATCTCCCAGGTCATGAGATTATCCATATTTATACAACTGAAAATAACGACAGGAGCAACATAATGCTCAGATTTAAAATTTAAAGAATATCAGAATACTGATAATATTCAAGACGATATACGAAAGAATCAGCAACAAATTAAGCACATAAATCAAAGATTAATAGATTGGCTTTCAGCAACAGCCACAGAAAAGAAAGCATTATTTTGTATAAAATCGCTTGCCAACAAAGCAAACACAGTGAACGTGATATTTACCTAAGCTGTATTGGGAGCAAGTCGAAGCTGGTCGTGTTGCGCGGAGGACAGCGATCATAAATGAAATAAAGACAAAGTAGAAAATGGTTGCAGATAGAGACGTCAGACTGTGTCTGATGGTGGAAATGACCATGTATAAACATGCATCAATTGTGGAGGAACATTTAACGCTCGAATTGATCTGATCATCACATTTGCTACCGCCATGGGTTGTAGTTATTCTGCCTTTTGTGAAGCACAATGTAACAAACTATCGGCTGGCCATTAGTCATTGACTATCAGAAAATTTTAAACATGTTTTACCTTAATAGGCACTGCTGCTAAAAAGATCATATGTATGTATATATCTATATATATATATATATATATATATATATATATATATATATATATATATATATATATATATATATATATATATATATATATATATATTTATACGAGAGTAGAAAGAAAGAGAGGTGGCGATAGCGAGAGAGAGAGAGAGAGAGAGAGAGAGAGAGAGAGAGAGAGAGAGAGAAGAGAGAGAGAGAGAGAGAGAGAGAGAGTAAGATAGAGAGAGAGAGTAAGATAGATGAGTAGTGGGAGAGAGAAAAGAGAGATATAAAGAATAAAGAAACTGAAAGTATAAAGATTGTTCATGTTTCCTCGTGAGAACAATAGCTAACTATGCTATCACTCCATCAATGCCTTGTGGTATAGTGTCAGGCTATAGATGACTGTACAGACTTTAAGGGCTCATTAGCTAACCGACACAACCTCAGACTGACAAGTTGAAATAAAAGGCAACTCAAACGTATATTTATTTCCTCCTGCAGAGGAACAAAGTGACAATCTCCATCATAACAAGTAAGATAACCCGTACATCAATTACAGTGTACAAAAACACATTACAGAACAATAATACATCACCACATCGAGAAGAAATAAGTACTATAACATGCCTCTGGGCATCAGGGAAATACTACCAACGACTGGTGCATACCATAACTAGCTACTGCAAGTTCAGAGACTACTACTACTAACAGCCTCAAGGAAAGAGCTAAAACTAAGGGAATTCCACCAAACGTCGCTTGCCCCGTAGCCGCGACTCCATAGATATATAAGTAGTCCATTTATTTATTCACCCAGGGTGGCAATCTCCCCCAGTGCAACTTGTTCAGATGAATGCGTTAAGCTTGTTTGTGAATAGTTGGTCGTCTCCAGTCAATCGCTCTTCTGGTTTTCACTTGGTTCATCTCAATCGATCGCTTGTCGTGGGTTTCATCTGACATTTTCCAGTCTTGTTCGACTATAGTCTTCTTGTGTGATCCCAACCAACATGTGTCCTCTGGCTAGTGTTTGTCCTGTACGACTTTAGCCATTTATTGCAACTATGAGCTGTTTCCTTAGCTATCAGGTCAGACTCAAGTGGCTTCCTTCCACTTTGCGACCCTCGGAATCTGTGTGTCCTTCTCTCTTCAGACGTGTATACCTGGATAAATTATCCACAGACCCTTCAGTTGTCCTTCATTCTCCCTGTGATTCAGACGAGTTACGGCATGTACACCTGTCCGCTTTCCTTCACTTCTTGTCCCTTCCAGGTTCTCTACAGCTTGGGGCACTGAACAGCCACAATTTCTGAAGTCCTGCAACCCTTTCCTCCAGGCCGAGCAAAGGCTCAGCCCTCGGCTCCGTGAGCCCTGCTACTAAACCAGTCCTCTTTCTTGTTTCACTCCTTCTCTCCTTGGATTCCACCAAATATATACCTTTTATCAATTCTGGCGCTGCCTCGCGTCCTAAGTCACGCGGACTTGTCTCCCCTGCGGTTCGCGACGAATCCTCCAATCAATTCCTGGAGTCTCCTGGTTTTTTTTCTTT